>JAEIFU010000107.1:0-241707 GCA_018904235.1 Lordiphosa stackelbergi | reverse complement strand
TGGCTGGCAACAAGGTAGCAAATGAAACAAAGATAATCCATTTAAATATATTGCGCTGCTAGAAACATAAACTCTAATGTTGGTAAGGGTTTAAAACTCATCTATGTCAAATTCGTCTCTGTAAATCTTGAATTATTTCGGTGGCCAGACTAGAGGCTTGTGGTCCAATTGCAACTACATTTGAAGCCTCTAGTTTCTGCAATTCATTGTGTTATCATTGATATTATTGGTAAATATTAAAAAGTATAAATTAATCTCAATTTAAAATAATTTAGGCAAATTTCAAATTTCAGCCAATTGTCGCGCGCTTGGTAGTTATGACTACTTTGTTAACTCTAAAAAACTAGCCAAAAAATGATCGATTATCGGGTAGAAACTATTTAAAAATCGAATGGCTAACGAGTAATGCGACTACATTTTCTCAAATGCACTTTTTTGGCATCTCTAGTCTTATACAAAATTGGGGGGGGGAAAATTTATTTTGCCCAAAATGCAAAAATACAAAATGCAGTTGAAGTGAGGACAGCATTAATCACAAATAAATTTTCATGTTGACCGTACAAACCGAGTTTCAAGTCAATCGGATGAGAAATAGTTATTTTGCATGCAGAATTTTCCGGGAATTTTCCGACCGTCAGGTAATATTTTTCCAACTTCGGAAAATCACATTTTAAACTATTTCGTAATCTATCATTGCATACCAAGTTTCAAGCCAATCGGATGAAAAATAGTTTTATCTTGCCAGAATTTTCCGCCAATTTTCCGACAAATCACACAGTGGTTTCTGCCATAGGCCAAAAAATAAAAAAATCTATGTCAGAAATTTGGCTTTGTAAGTGTCATCTCTTACTTATAATTGACCAAGCTTTTTATTGTATAGTTGGTTTTGTTCATTTTAACGGTACTCTATAAGAATAAGCTTCAAAAGAAAGGGCATGGGAAATTCATTGGTTACTGAAAAGTGAGCAGCTTGAGATCCAACTAAAACTTAAGAAAATAATAAAACTACTTTTAATCACTCAGATATTAAGAAAAATGAAATTTAATATTATAAATAGAGTATTGCTTATTTTTTAACTAATTTAAATTTTCTTAATTTGTTTTATTCGTTTGAAAAAAATTCATTTTTCGTCAGTGATTTTTTTACACTTGAAAAGTGTATTATAATTTTAACCCAGAAGTGCAACGCATAAAAGGAATCATCTCCGACCACATAAAGTATATATATATTCTTGATCAGCATGACGAGCTGAGTCGATTAAGCTTTATCCGTCCGTCTGTCCGTCTGTCCGTCCGTCCGTCTGTCCGTCTGTCTGTTTCTACGCGAACTAGTCCCTCAGTTTTGGAGCTATCGAGCTAAAACTTTGCACAGAGTCTTCTTTTTACTGCACACTGCTAATATGTCGGAACCGACCGGATCGGATGACTACTTCTTGTAGCTGCCATACAAATGTTCGTTCGAAAAATGTGTTTTTGTGAAAAACTGGATTGTTCTCAATATTATCGCTTTCAAACACGGCCATGGGTAATATGTCATGTTTTTAAGCTGATCTGCGAAGTTTGGTCCAAGTCGCTAACCGTTGTGACAAGCTATTTCAAGTGTATCAAAACTTCGGTACAGACGAAGTTAGCTTTGCCTTCTCGTTTTAGTGTGCTATTGTCCATGTTATATAATTTCAGCTAAGGTAATAGTAGTGATCCCCCAGGCCCCCAAATATGACTTATTAGGTAATGTTAGACAACCTTTGAAGATTCTAAATTACAAAACTTCAGCTGCCACAAAGTGCCGGAAAGTTCTGTTATGTCCCAAAGACTAAGTACGTTTATGTTTTTTTTTGCTACTGCTTTGTGCGGTGCAGCTCTTATTTGCAGTGCTTTGTTGTAGTGTTTGAATTTATTTTTTGTGAGCTCTGTTCAAGCACAAGTCAATTCGACTAAAAACAGTATTTGATTAACTTTAAAAGCTGAGATTGCAGCGATATATAGTATGTTTTATGAAATACTTGGATTTTTTTAGGTTTTTTTTAATTAATTAAATTTTTCATTTTGTTTTATATTATGTTAAATTGACTTTATACATAAACTAGCATAACAAAACAAAATAAACAAAAGAATTGAAACACAAATATAAACTTTTCAAATAACTTTTTCTTACACTTGGTAAATTGTATAGTAGGGTCAGAATGACGTTTGCCGCTTCAGGAATGCCGTTTGCGTTTCAGAATCTCGCAACTCGCGGTTTAGAATGCCGTAAGCAAGTTTTAGAATGTCGAAATTTCCGTTACAGAATGTCGTTTTGGCCGCGTCTCAGAAGCTGGCCGCTGTGCGTTTCAGGAATGTTCCTTTTTTTTTTTTAGATTGCCGTTTGAACAGTTTTAGAATTCTGTTTGCCGTTTCCAGAATCCGTTTGCCGTTTTAGAATGCCGTTTGCCGTTTCAGAATGCCGTTTGCCGTTTCAGAATGCCGTTTGCCGTTTCAGAATGCCGTTTGCCGTTTCAGAATGCCGTTTGCCGTTTCAGATTGCCGTTTGCCGTTTCAGAATGCCGTTTGCCGTTTCAGAATGCCGTTTGCCGTTTCAGAATGCCGTTTGCCGTTTCAGAATGCCGTTTGCCGTTTTAGAATGCCGTTTGCCGTTTCAGAATGCCGTTTGCCGTTTTAGAATGCCGTTTGCCGTTTCAGAATGCCGTTTGCCGTTTTAGAATGCCGTTTGCCGTTTCAGAATGCCGTTTGCCGTTTCAGAATGCCGTTTGCCGTTTCAGAATGCCGTTTGCCGTTTCAGAATGCCGTTTGCCGTTTCAGAATGCCGTTTGCCGTTTCAGATTGCCGTTTGCCGTTTCAGAATGCCGTTTGCCGTTTTAGAATGCCGTTTGCCGTTTCAGAATGCCGTTTGCCGTTTCAGAATGCCGTTTGCCGTTTCAGAATGCCGTTTGCCGTTTCAGAATGCCGTTTGCCGTTTCAGAATGCCGTTTGCCGTTTCAGAATGCCGTTTGCCGTTTCAGAATGCCGTTTGCCGTTTTAGAATGCCGTTTGCCGTTTCAGAATGCCGTTTGCCGTTTCAGAATGCCGTTTGCCGTTTCAGAATGCCGTTTGCCGTTTTAGAATGCCGTTTGCCGTTTTAGAATGCCGTTTGCCGTTTCAGAATGCCGTTTGCCGTTCTAGAATGCCGTTTGCCGTTTCAGAATGCCGTTTGCCGTTTCAGAATGCCGTTTGCCGTTTCAGAATGCCGTTTGCCGTTTCAGAATGCCGTTTGCCGTTTCAGAATGCCGTTTGCCGTTTTAGAATGCCGTTTGCCGTTTCAGAATGCCGTTTGCCGTTTCAGAATGCCGTTTGCCGTTTCAGAATGCCGTTTGCCGTTTCAGAATGCCGTTTGCCGTTTCAGAATGCCGTTTGCCGTTTTAGAATGCCGTTTGCCGTTTTAGAATGCCGTTTGCCGTTTCAGAATGCCGTTTGCCGTTTCAGAATGCCGTTTGCCGTTTTAGAATGCCGTTTGCCGTTTCAGAATGCCGTTTGCCGTTTCAGAATGCCGTTTGCCGTTTCAGAATGCCGTTTGCCGTTTCAGAATGCCGTTTGCCGTTTCAGAATGCCGTTTGCCGTTTCAGAATGCCGTTTGCCGTTTCAGAATGCCGTTTGCCGTTTCAGGATGCCGTTTGCCGTTTCAGAATGCCGTTTGCCGTTTCAGAATGCCGTTTGCCGTTTCAGAATGCCGTTTGCCGTTTCAGAATGCCGTTTGCCGTTTCAGAATGCCGTTTGCCGTTTCAGAATGCCGTTTGCCGTTTCAGAATGCCGTTTGCCGTTTCAGAATGCCGTTTGCCGTTTTAGAATGCCGTTTGCCGTTTCAGAATGCCGTTTGCCGTTTCCGAATGCCGTTTGCCGTTTCAGAATGCCGTTTGCCGTTTCAGAATGCCGTTTGCCGTTTCAGAATGCCGTTTGCCGTTTCAGAATGCCGTTTGCCGTTTCAGAATGCCGTTTGCCGTTTCAGAATGCCGTTTGCCGTTTCAGAATGCCGTTTGCCGTTTTAGAATGCCGTTTGCCGTTTCAGAATGCCGTTTGCCGTTAGAATGCCGTTTGCCGTTTCAGAATGCCGTTTGCCGTTTCAGAATGCCGTTTGCCGTTTCAGAGTGCCGTTTGCCGTTTCTGATTGCCGTTTGCCGTTTTAGAATGCCGTTTGCCGTTCCAGATTGCCGTTTGCCGTTTCAGAATGCCGTTTGCCGTTTCAGAATGCCGTTTGCCGTTTCAGATTGCCGTTTGCCGTTTCAGAATGCCGTTTGCCGTTTTAGAATGCCGTTTCAGAATGCCGTTTGCCGTTTTAGAATGCCGTTTGCCGTTTTAGAATGCCGTTTGCCGTTTCAGAATGCCGTTTGCCGTTTCAGATTGCCGTTTGCCGTTTCAGAATGCCGTTTGCCGTTTAAGAATGCCGTTTGCCGTTTCAGAATGCCGTTTGCCGTTTCAGAATGCCGTTTTAATGCGTTTCGGAATGCCGTTTGCCGTTTAGAAGCCGTTTTGCTGTTTTAGAATGCCGTTTGCCGTTTCAGAATGCCGTTTGCCGTTTTAGAATGCCGTTTGCCGTTTCAGAATGCCGTTTGCCGTTTCAGAATGCCGTTTGCCGTTTGAGAATGCCGTTTGCCGTTTCAGAATGCCGTTTGCCGTTTCAGAATGCCGTTTGCCGTTTCAGAATGCCGTTTGCCGTTTCAGAATGCCGTTTGCCGTTTTAGAATGCCGTTTGCCGTTTCAGAATGCCGTTTGCCGTTTCAGAATGCCGTTTGCCGTTTCAGAATGCCGTTTGCCGTTTCAGAATGCCGTTTGCCGTTGCAGAATGCCGTTTGCCGTTTTGCCGTTTGCCGTTTCAGAATGCCGTTTGCCGTTTCAGAATGCCGTTTGCCGTTTCAGAATGCCGTTTGCCGTTTCAGAATGCCGTTTGCCGTTTTAGAATGCCGTTTGCCGTTTCAGAATGCCGTTTGCCGTTTTAGAATGCCGTTTGCCATTTTAGAATGCCGTTTGCCGTTTCAGAATGCCGTTTGCCGTTTCAGAATGCCGTTTGCCGTTTCAGAATGCCGTTTGCCGTTTCAGAATGCCGTTTGCCGTTTCTGAATGCCGTTTGCCGTTTCAGAATGCCGTTTGCCGTTTCAGAATGCCGTTTGCCGTTTCAGAATGCCGTTTGCCGTTTTAGAATGCCGTTTGCCGTTTCAGAATGCCGTTTGCCGTTTTAGAATGCCGTTTGCCGTTTTAGAATGCCGTTTGCCGTTTCAGAATGCCGTTTGCCGTTTCAGAATGCCGTTTGCCGTTTTAGAATGCCGTTTGCCGTTTCAGAATGCCGTTTGCCGTTTCAGAATGCCGTTTGCCGTTTCAGAATGCCGTTTGCCGTTTTAGAATGCCGTTGCCGTTTTAGAATGCCGTTTGCCGTTTCAGAATGCCGTTTGCCGTTTCAGAATGCCGTTTGCCGTTTCAGAATGCCGTTTGCCGTTTCAGAATGCCGTTTGCCGTTTCAGAATGCCGTTCGCCGTTTCAGAATGCCGTTTGCCGTTTCAGAATGCCGTTTGCCGTTTCAGAATGCCGTTTGCCGTTTCAGAATGCCGTTTGCCGTTTCAGAATGCCGTTTGCCGTTTAGAATGCCGTTTGCCGTTTCAGAATGCCGTTTGCCGTTTCAGAATGCCGTTTGCCGTTTCAGAATGCCGTTTGCCGTTTTAAAATGCCGTTTGCCGTTTTAGAATGCCGTTTGCCGTTTTAGAATGCCGTTTGCCGTTTCAGAATGCCGTTTGCCGTTTCAGAATGCCGTTTGCCGTTTCAGAATGCCGTTTGCCGTTTCAGAATGCCGTTTGCCGTTTCAGAATGCCGTTTGCCGTTTCAGAATGCCGTTCGCCGTTTCAGAATGCCGTTTGCCGTTTCAGAATGCCGTTTGCCGTTTCAGAATGCCGTTTGCCGTTTCAGAATGCCGTTTGCCGTTTCAGAATGCCGTTTGCCGTTTCAGAATGCCGTTTGCCGTTTCAGAATGCCGTTTGCCGTTTCAGAATGCCGTTTGCTCGTTTCAGAATGCCGTTTGCCGTTTCAGAATGCCGTTTGCCGTTTCAGAATGCCGTTTGCCGTTTCAGAATGCCGTTTGCCGTTTCAGAATGCCGTTTGCCGTTTTAGAATGCCGTTTGCCGTTCCAGAATGCCGTTTGCCGTTTCAGAATGTCGTTTGCCGTTTCAGAATGCCGTTTGCCGTTTTAGAATGCCGTTTGCCGTTTCAGAATGCCGTTTGCCGTTTCAGAATGCCGTTTGCCGTTTCAGAATGCCGTTTGCCGTTTCAGAATGCCGTTTGCCGTTTCAGAATGCCGTTTGCCGTTTCAGAATGCCGTTTGCCGTTTCAGATTGCCGTTTGCCGTTTCAGAATGCCGTTTGCCGTTTCAGAATGCCGTTTGCCGTTTTAGAATGCCGTTTGCCGTTTCAGAATGCCGTTTGCCGTTTTCAGAATGCCGTTTGCCGTTTCAGAATGCCGTTTGCCGTTTTAGAATGCCGTTTTCCGTTTCAGAATGCCGTTTGCCGTTTCAGAATGCCGTTTGCCGTTTCAGAATGCCGTTTGCCGTTTCAGAATGCCGTTTTGCCGTTCCAGAATGCCGTTTGCCGTTTCAGATTGCCGTTTGCCGTTTCAGAATGCCGTTTGCCGTTTCAGATTGCCGTTTGCCGTTTCAGAATGCCGTTTGCCGTTTCAGAATGCCGTTTGCCGTTTTAGAATGCCGTTTGCCGTTTCAGAATGCCGTTTGCCGTTTTAGAATGCCGTTTGCCGTTTCAGAATGCCGTTTGCCGTTTCAGAATGCCGTTTGCCGTTTTAGAATGCCGTTTGCCGTTTTAGAATGCCGTTTGCCGTTTTAGAATGCCGTTTGCCGTTTCAGAATGCCGTTTGCCGTTTCAGAATGCCGTTTGCCGTTTCAGAATGCCGTTTTGCCGTTTCAGAATGCCGTTTGCCGTTTTAGAATGCCGTTTGCCGTTTCAGAATGCCGTTTGCCGTTTTAGAATGCCGTTTGCCGTTTCAGAATGCCGTTTGCCGTTTCAGAATGCCGTTTGCCGTTTTAGAATGCTGTTTGCCGTTTCAGAATGCCGTTTGCCGTTTCAGATTGCCGTTTGCCGTCTCAGAATGCCGTTTGCCGTTTCAGAATGCCGTTTGCCGTTTCAGAATGCCGTTTGCCGTTTCAGAATGCCGTTTGCCGTTTCAGAATGCCGTTTGCCGTTTCCGAATGCCGTTTGCCGTTTCAGAATGCCGTTTGCCGTTTCAGAATGCCGTTTGCCGTTTCAGAATGCCGTTTGCCGTTTTAGAATGCCGTTTGCCGTTTTAGAATGCCGTTTGCCGTTTCAGAATGCCGTTTGCCGTTTCAGAATGCCGTTTGCCGTTTCAGAATGCCGTTTGCCGTTTTAGAATGCCGTTTGCCGTTTTAGAATGCCGTTTGCCGTTTGAGAATGCCGTTTGCCGTTTCAGAATGCCGTTTGCCGTTTTCAGAATGCCGTTTGCCGTTTCAGAATGCCGTTTGCCGTTTCAGAATGCCGTTTGCCGTTTTAGAATGCCGTTTGCCGTTTCAGAATGCCGTTTGCCGTTTCAGAATGCCGTTTGCCGTTTCAGAATGCCGTTTGCCGTTTTGTGCCGTTTGCCGTTTCAGAATGCGTTTGCCGTTTCAGAATGCCGTTTGCCGTTTCAGAATGCCGTTTGCCGTTTCAGAATGCCGTTTGCCGTTTCAGAATGCCGTTTGCCGTTTTAGAATGCCGTTTGCCGTTTTAGAATGCCGTTTGCCGTTTTAGAATGCCGTTTGCCGTTTCAGAATGCCGTTTGCCGTTTTAGAATGCCGTTTGCCGTTTTAGAATGCCGTTTGCCGTTTTAGAATGCCGTTTGCCGTTTCAGAATGCCGTTTGCCGTTTCAGAATGCCGTTTGCCGTTTCAGAATGCCGTTTGCCGTTTTAGAATGCCGTTTGCCGTTTTAGAATGCCGTTTGCCGTTTCAGAATGCCGTTTGCCGTTTCAGAATGCCGTTTGCCGTTTCAGAATGCCGTTTGCCGTTTCAGAATGCCGTTTGCCGTTTCAGAATGCCGTTTGCCGTTTCAGAATGCCGTTTGCCGTTTTAGAATGCCGTTTGCCGTTTCAGAATGCCGTTTGCCGTTTCAGAATGCCGTTTGCCGTTTCAGAATGCCGTTTGCCGTTTCAGAATGCCGTTTGCCGTTTTAGAATGCCGTTTGCCGTTTCAGAATGCCGTTTGCCGTTTCAGAATGCCGTTTGCCGTTTCAGAATGCCGTTTGCCGTTTCAGAATGCCGTTTGCCGTTTCAGAATGCCGTTTGCCGTTTCAGAATGCCGTTTGCGTTTAGAATGCCGTTTGCCGTTTTAGAATGCCGTTTGCCGTTTTAGAATGCCGTTTGCCGTTTTAGAATGCCGTTTGCCGTTTCAGAATGCCGTTTGCCGTTTCAGAATGCCGTTTGCCGTTTCAGAATGCCGTTTGCCGTTTCAGAATGCCGTTTGCCGTTTCAGAATGCCGTTTGCCGTTTTAGAATGCCGTTTGCCGTTTCAGAATGCCGTTTGCCGTTTCAGAATGCCGTTTGCCGTTTCAGAATGCCGTTTGCCGTTTCAGAATGCCGTTTGCCGTTTCAGAATGCCGTTTGCCGTTTCAGAATGCCGTTTGCCGTTTCAGAATGCCGTTTGCCGTTTCAGAATGCCGTTTGCCGTTTCAGAATGCCGTTTGCCGTTTCAGAATGCCGTTTGCCGTTTCAGAATGCCGTTTGCCGTTTCAGAATGCCGTTTGCCGTTTAAGAATGCCGTTTGCCGTTTCAGAATGCCGTTTGCCGTTTTAGAATGCCGTTTGCCGTTTCAGAATGCCGTTTGCCGTTTCAGAATGCCGTTTGCCGTTTCAGAATGCCGTTTGCCGTTTCAGAATGCCGTTTGCCGTTTAGAATGCCGTTTGCCGTTTCAGAATGCCGTTTGCCGTTTCAGAATGCCGTTTGCCGTTTCAGAATGCCGTTTGCCGTTTCAGAATGCCGTTTGCCGTTTCAGAATGCCGTTTGCCGTTTCAGAATGCCGTTTGCCGTTTCAGAATGCCGTTTGCCGTTTCAGAATGCCGTTTGCCGTTTCAGAATGCCGTTTGCCGTTTCAGAATGCCGTTTGCCGTTTTAGAATGCCGTTTGCCGTTTCAGAATGCCGTTTGCCGTTTCAGAATGCCGTTTGCCGTTTCAGAATGCCGTTTGCCGTTTTAGAATGCCGTTTGCCGTTTCAGAATGCCGTTTGCCGTTTCAGAATGCCGTTTGCCGTTTAGAATGCCGTTTGCCGTTTCAGAATGCCGTTTGCCGTTTTAGAATGCCGTTTGCCGTTTTAGAATGCCGTTTGCCGTTTTAGAATGCCGTTTGCCGTTTCAGAATGCCGTTTGCCGTTTTAGAATGCCGTTTGCCGTTTTAGAATGCCGTTTGCCGTTTCAGAATGCCGTTTGCCGTTTTAGAATGCCGTTTGCCGTTTCAGAATGCCGTTTGCCGTTTCAGAATGCCGTTTGCCGTTTCAGAATGCCGTTTGCCGTTTCAGAATGCCGTTTGCCGTTTCAGAATGCCGTTTGCCGTTTCAGAATGCCGTTTGCCGTTTTAGAATGCCGTTTGCCGTTTCAGAATGCCGTTTGCCGTTTCAGAATGCCGTTTGCCGTTTCAGAATGCCGTTTGCCGTTTCAGAATGCCGTTTGCCGTTTCAGAATGCCGTTTGCCGTTTCAGAATGCCGTTTGCCGTTTCAGAATGCCGTTTGCCGTTTTAGAATGCCGTTTGCCGTTTCAGAATGCCGTTTGCCGTTTCAGAATGCCGTTTGCCGTTTTAGAATGCCGTTTGCCGTTTCAGAATGCCGTTTGCCGTTTCAGAATGCCGTTTGCCGTTTCAGAATGCCGTTTGCCGTTTCAGAATGCCGTTTGCCGTTTCAGAATGCCGTTTGCCGTTTCAGAATGCCGTTTGCCGTTTCAGAATGCCGTTTGCCGTTTCAGAATGCCGTTTGCCGTTTCAGAATGCCGTTTGCCGTTTCAGAATGCCGTTTGCCGTTTCAGAATGCCGTTTGCCGTTTCAGAATGCCGTTTGCCGTTTTAGAATGCCGTTTGCCGTTTCAGAATGCCGTTTGCCGTTTCAGAATGCCGTTTGCCGTTTCAGAATGCCGTTTGCCGTTTTAGAATGCCGTTTGCCGTTTCAGAATGCCGTTTGCCGTTTCAGAATGCCGTTTGCCGTTTCAGAATGCCGTTTGCCGTTTCAGAATGCCGTTTGCCGTTTCAGAATGCCGTTTGCCGTTTTAGAATGCCGTTTGCCGTTTCAGAATGCCGTTTGCCGTTTCAGAATGCCGTTTGCCGTTTCAGAATGCCGTTTGCCGTTTCAGAATGCCGTTTGCCGTTTCAGAATGCCGTTTGCCGTTTTAGAATGCCGTTTGCCGTTTCAGAATGCCGTTTGCCGTTTTAGAATGCCGTTTGCCGTTTCAGAATGCCGTTTGCCGTTTCAGAATGCCGTTTGCCGTTTCAGAATGCCGTTTGCCGTTTTAGAATGCCGTTTGCCGTTTCAGAATGCCGTTTGCCGTTTTAGAATGCCGTTTGCCGTTTCAGAATGCCGTTTGCCGTTTCAGAATGCCGTTTGCCGTTTCAGAATGCCGTTTGCCGTTTCAGAATGCCGTTTGCCGTTTCAGAATGCCGTTTGCCGTTTTAGAATGCCGTTTGCCGTTTCAGAATGCCGTTTGCCGTTTCAGAATGCCGTTTGCCGTTTCAGAATGCCGTTTGCCGTTTTAGAATGCCGTTTGCCGTTTCAGAATGCCGTTTGCCGTTTCAGAATGCCGTTTGCCGTTTCAGAATGCCGTTTGCCGTTTCAGAATGCCGTTTGCCGTTTCAGAATGCCGTTTGCCGTTTCAGAATGCCGTTTGCCGTTTTAGAATGCCGTTTGCCGTTTCAGAATGCCGTTTGCCGTTTCAGAATGCCGTTTGCCGTTTCAGGATGCCGTTTGCCGTTTTAGAATGCCGTTTGCCGTTTCAGAATGCCGTTTGCCGTTTTAGAATGCCGTTTGCCGTTTCAGAATGCCGTTTGCCGTTTTAGAATGCCGTTTGCCGTTTCAGAATGCCGTTTGCCGTTTCAGAATGCCGTTTGCCGTTTCAGAATGCCGTTTGCCGTTTCAGAATGCCGTTTGCCGTTTCAGAATGCCGTTTGCCGTTTCAGAATGCCGTTTGCCGTTTCAGATTGCCGTTTGCCGTTTCAGATTGCCGTTTGGCGTCTCTTTTAGATGTGAAATAAACTATTTAAAGTTCCCGCTCGGGCTTCATGTTGATTCGTATGAGTTTATTCGATTAAATAATATGCAAATAGTTTTTAATTTCACTTTTCTTTTCAGCTTTATTTCAATTTCAATTCTATTCTGGCTCGTGCCATGCAAAAAAGGGCTGTTAAGTTGGTTGCGGTTGATCGACCTTCGATAAATTTCTTCATTTGTTATACTTCATTATAAAGCGCTAACAAATCGATATACTTAATTTTTAAATATGAAATGCGCTTACAATTACATTTCAAACTATTTCGTATTCTGTCCTTACAAACCGAGTTTCAAGCCAATCGGATGAAAAATAGTTTTATTCATGCTGAAATTTTCCGGGAATTTTCCGACCGTTGGGTCAAATTTCCCAACATCAGAAAATCACAATTCAATTTATTTCGTATTCTATCCTTACAAACCGAGTTTGAAGCCAATCGGATGAAAAATAGTTTTTTTCATGCAGAATTTTCCGGCCATTTTCCTCGTGGGCGGATTTTTCAAAATCGTGAAAACACATGTCGAATTATTTCGCGTACTATGCTTGCAAACCAAATTTCAATTCAATCGGATGAAAAATAACATAATTCCCATACAAACTTTTCCGACGCTTTTCCGACTTCTCGGGTGGAATTTTCCAAAACCACGTCTTAGTACGCATTTCACCACTAACATCTCTTACCGTTTAGGCTGTGCGATGATTGCCAATCAGTCAGTGAATCAGTCAGTCGTCGTCGTCAGTCAGGACACTTTTCCTTCCAACTCCCACCCCCATCCCTCCCATCCACTCTACATCCAATTCCACCCAGTTCCCACTCACTTCCGCCACCATTCTGCCCACATCTCACCCACTCCTCCCACTTCCGCCCACAACCCATCCACATCCCATCCACTTCCCACCTACAGTCTACCCACATCCCACCCACTTTCCGCCCACATCCCGCCCACATCCCACCGCATCCCACCCATTGCCCGCCCACATCGCACCCACTTCGCATCTGTATACCACCCACATCCCGCCCACATTCCTCCCGCATCCCACCCACTTCCCGCCACATTCCACCCACTTCATAACCACTTACCACACACTTCCAGAACAACAAACCACCCACATCCCACTCACATCCCACCCACATACCATTCACTTCCCAGTGGGCATCCCTGCGTTATTTCTAACATAGGAAAATTAATATGGCTTCCTCACTGCAGCACATTTTCAAAAAAGTTATCGTCATCTCTGAAAATGCAGAATCCTGTCCTCATTGTGTTGCTTCTGCATTTGCATTCTAACTATTTACAAAATGGCTTTTGGGTCTAATTGCAACTACATTGGAAGTCTCTAGTTTCTGCAATTCATTGTGTTATCATTGATATTATTGGTAAATATTAAAAAGTATAAATTAATCTCAGTTTAAATCAATTTAGGCAAATTTCAAATTTCAGCCAATTGTCGCGCGCTTGGTAGTTATGACTACTTTGTTAACTCTAAAAAACTAGCCAAAAAATGATCGATTATCGGGTAGAAACTATTAAAAATCGAATGGCTAACGAGTAATGCGACTACATTTTCTCAAAATGCACTTTTTTGGCATCTCTAGTGCCCATACAAAATTGTATGGGGGAAAATTTACATTTTGCCCAAAATGCAAAAAATACAAAATGCAGTTGAAGTGAGGACAGCACATTAATCACAAATAAATTTTCATGTTGACCGTACAAACCGAGTTTCAAGTCAATCGGATGAGAAATAGTTATTTTGCATGCAGAATTTTCCGGGAATTTTCCGACCGTCAGGTAATATTTTCCAACTTCGGAAAATCACATTTTAAACTATTTCGTAATCTATCATTGCATACCAAGTTTCAAGCCAATCGGATGAAAAATAGTTTTATCATGCAGAATTTTCCGCCAATTTTCCGACCGTCAGGTCAATTTTTCATTTTTTTTTTTAAATACCATTTGAAACTGTTTTGTATTCTATCATAACCAGAGATTAAACCCGTAACCGAAACCGTAACCCGTAACCGCTAAAAACACTTTAAAAATTGAAACCGAAACCGTAACCATAACCGAAAAACTTTTTTTTTATAACCGTAACCGTATAACCTTTATTTACATAACCGGTTATCAGTACCGTAACCGAATCAAATATATGGGTTAATTTCGGTTTTTCCTCTACTAGTAGAAATTTCGATTTTCGTACAATGAACATTTCACATACATATGAATTTATTTACTAAATTTTTCTGCTTATTTATACATATATGAACAATGCCAAGGGCACTTTCATGGATGCATTTATGTAGGGTTGGAGGTATAAGCAGTGTCCTTTCTTTTGGCCTGCGGGAGCAGAACTTAACCACTAAGACATACTGCTATAGCGACAACCAAACGCGCATCGGAAGATTAGAATTAGCACATGAAACCAGGCGCAATATTCATAGCCACAGCCAGCTCCATTGACTGGAGGCGGCTCCTACTCTCCGGGCGTATTAGTTTAATACGGATTTAAAAGTAGCTGGTAGGTGACGAAAACAGCAGCGATGTGAGCAACGGAAGCTACCTCAGTAAACCGGAGGAGACACTACCATAAAAGTCTGTGGAGACTGCAAAGGCTTAGTGCTGTTTGTCAGTAGGCTATGGCGGCTACGGAGGTTTGGACTCGAATGGAATGTATGCATTGGGTAAATGACATACCAGCCATTACAACTTTAGAAGCATACCGAAAAAGATCCTGAGCTATGTATGTAATTAAATGGGCTCTGACAAATTTGTCAGCATCTGAGAAACTAGCCTTAATAATAAGAAAAACTATGCTAGCTATTTATATACATAGCTACTTTGACAGCTACAACCACTTCTAGCTATTTTTTAATGCCGATCTTGCTTGCTAAACCCGCAAAAAGTTGGCAAACACTGTAAATAGGCAGAACAGATCAGTTTGCTTGTAAATATTATTAACATTGTGCGCGATGACAAGGGCTAAATCCATCACTTTACTGGGAACTGTTTTTTTTTAATATATAGATAACTTAGCACGATACTTCTGTGAATGCAATAGTTTTTTATCTTTTAGTTAAAACTTATAATATTAAACTTTAAAATAGGCGGAAATAAAGGTGCAAATTCTGTATATAAAATTGGAGATTAGTAGTCAATAAATGAGATTTCAAATGGGGCCGCTTTTGGCTACAAAATTGCAAAGTGATATTTCATACTAATGAGCATAACCGTAACCGTAACCGAAACCCGAAACAGAATTAGCTAAATAACCGTAACCAGTACCGTAACCGATATCCCACAACCGTAATATAACCGTAACCGGAAAAAAGCGATCGGCCAAAACAGTAACCGTAACCCAAACCGTTATTCGTTCGGGTTTTAATCTCTGATCATAACAAACCGAGTTTCAAGCCAATCGGATAAAAAATTGTTTTTTTTTCATGCAGAATTTTCCGGGAATTTTCCGACTGTCAGGTCAAATTTTCCAACTTGAAAACGGCACTTGCCGTTTGCCGTTTCAGACTGCCGTTTGCCGTTTCAGAATGCCGTTTGCCGTTTCAGAATGCCGTTGCCGTTTCAGAATGCCGTTTGCCGTTTTAGAATGCCGTTTGCCGTTTCAGAATGCCGTTTGCCGTTTCAGAATGCCGTTTGCCGTTTCAGAATGCCGTTTGCCGTTTTAGAATGCCGTTTGCCGTTTCAGAATGCCGTTTGCCGTTTTAGAATGCCGTTTGCCGTTTCAGAATGCCGTTTGCCGTTTCAGAATGCCGTTTGCCGTTTCGAATGCCGTTTGCCGTTTGCCGTTTCGAATGCCGTTTGCCGTTTATGCCGTTTCAGAATGCCGTTTGCCGTTTCAGAATGCCGTTTGCCGTTTCCAGAATGCCGTTTGCCGTTTCAGAATGCCGTTTGCCGTTTCAGAATGCTCCGTTTTCCAGAATGCCGTTTGCCGTTTGCCGTTTAGAATGCCGTTTGCCGTTTGCCGTATGCCGTTTTAGATTGCCGTTTTCAGAATGCCGTTTGCCGTTTCAGAATGCCGTTTGCCGTTTCAGAATGCCGTTTGCCGTTTCAGAATGCCGTTTGCCGTTTCAGAATGCGGTAATTTTCGGGAATTTTCCGAAGCCGTTGGGTCGAATTTCCGAACGTCGTTGCCGCTCAGAATTCAATTATCGTTCTGCCTGCCGTTACAGATGCCGGGTTTGAAGCCATCGGATGAAAAATAGTTTTCAGAATGCTTTCCGGCCGTTTTCCTCGTAGGCGGTTTGCAAAATCGTGAATGTCAGGAATTCCGTTTGGCGTTCTATGCTTGCAAACGCAAGTTTCAGTTCAATCCGTTTGTCAATTTACATCACGACCTTTGCCGACTTCTCGCCGTTTGTCTTTTCCAGAACCCCGTCTTGCTGCCTTCACCAGGAACATCTCTTACCGTTAGGCTGTGCGTTGATAGCCAATCCGTCAGTGAATCCGTCAGCCGTCATCAGGATGCCCTTTTCCGTTTCCGAACTCCCACGGCCGTCCTCCGATCCCCTCTGCATCGATTCCATCCAGTTCCCACTCACTCCCGCCACCATTCTGCCCACATCTCACCCACCCCCTCCCACTTCCCGCCCACAACCCATCCACATCCCATCCACTTCCCACCTACAGTCTACCCACACCCACGCCCAATTCCGCCCATCCCACCCGCATCCCCACCCATTGCCCGCCCACATCGCACCCACTTCGCATCTGTATACCACCCACATCCGCCCACATTCCTCCCGCATCCCACCCACTTCCCGCCAATTCCACCACTTCATAACCACTTACCACACACTTCCAGAACAACAAACCACCCACATCCCCCACCCACATCCCACCCACAATACCATTCACTTCCCAGTGGGCATCCCTAAGTTATTTCCTAACATAGGAAAATTAATTGGCTTCCTCACTGCAGCACTTTTCAAAAAGTTATCGTCATCTCTGAAAATGCAGAATCCTGTCTCATTGTGTTGCTTCTGCATTTGCATTCTAACTATTTAAAAATGGCTTTTGGGTCTAATTCAACTACATTGGAAGTCTCTAGGTTTCTGCAATTCCATTGTGTTATCATTGATATTATTGGTAAATATTAAAAAGTATAAATTAATCTCGGTTAACTCAATTTAGGCAAATTTCAAATTTCAGCCAATTGTCGCGCGTGCTGTAGTTATGACTACTTTGTTAACTCCTAAAAAACTAGCCAAAAAATGATCGATTATCGGGTAGAAACTGTTGTAAATCGAATGGCTAACGAGTAAATGCGACTACATTTTCTCAAAATGCACTTTTTTGGCATCTCTAGTGCCCATACAAAATTGTATGGGGGAAAATTTTATTTGCCCAAAATGCAAAAAATACAAAATGCAGTTGAAGTGAGGACAGCATTGGTCAAAATAAATTTTCATGTTGACCGTACAAACCGAGTTTCAAGTCAATCGGATGAGAAATAGTTATTTGCATGCAGAAATTTTCCGGGAATTTCCGACCGTCAGGTAATATTTTCCAACTTCGGAAAATCATTTTAAACTATTTCGTAATCTATCATTGCATACCAAGTTTCAAGCCAATCGGATGAAAAATAGTTTTATCATGCAGAATTTTCCGCCAATTTTCCGACCGTCACACAGTGGTTTCTGCCATAGGCCAAAAATAAAAAAATCTATGTCAGAAATTTGGCTTTGTAAGTGTCATCTCTTACTTATAATTGACCAAGCTTTTTTATTGTATAGTTGGTTTTGTTTCATTTTAACGGTACTCTATAAGAATAGCTTCAAAAGAAAGGGCATGAAATTCATTGGTTACTGAAAAGTGAGCAGCTTGAGATCAACTAAAACTTAAGAAAATAATAAAACTACTTTAATCACTCAGATATTAAGAAAAATGAAATTGAATATTATAAATAGAGGTATTAACTTTATTTTTTAACTAATTTAAATTTTCTTAATTTGTTTTATTCGTTTTAAAAAATTCATTTTTCGTCAGTGATTTTTTAGTGTGCTATTGTCCATGTTATATAATTTCAGCTAAGGTAATAGTAGTGATCCCCGAGCCCCCAAATATGAATATTAGGTAATGTTAGACAACCTTTGAAGATTCTAAATTACAAAACTAGCTGCCACAAAAGTGCGGAAAGTTCTGTTATGTCCCAAAGACTAAGTACGTTTATGTTTTTTGCTACTGCTTTTGCGGTGCAGCTCTTATTTGCAGTGCTTTGTTGTAGTGTTTGGTTATTTTTTGTGAGCTCTGTTCAAGCACAAGTCAATTCGACTAAAAACAGTATTTGATTAACTTTAAAAGCTGGTGCAGCGATATATAGTATGTTTTTATGAAATACTTGGATTTTTTTTTAGGTTTTTTGAATTAATTAAATTTTTCATTTTGTTTTATATTATTTAAGTGGAGGCTTTTTATACATAAACTAGCATAACAAAACAAAATAAACAAAGTGAAACACAAATATAAACTTTTCAAATAACTTTTTTTCTTACACTTGGTAAAATTGTATGGTAGGGGTAGGGAGTGTGAGGTTTAGCCACGCCCATTTTATCAAATCTCACAACTAACGGTTTTATAAGAAAGCCGTAAACAAAGTTTGAAGTCGAAATTTCTACTAAAAGTATTTTTGGCCACCCAGTCTCCATACAAGCTGGCCCACTGTGCGTCAGGTCAATTTTTCATTTTTTTTAAATACCATTTAAAACTGTAAATTCAGAATGCCGTTTGCCGTTCTAGAATGCCGTTTGCCGTTTCAGAATGCCGTTTGCCGTTTCGGTTTGCCGTTTCAGAATGCCGTTTGCCGTTTCTGAATGCCGTTTGCCGTTTGCCGTTTTAGAATGCCGTTTGCCGTTTCAGAATGCCGTTTGCCGTTTCAGAATGCCGTTTGCCGTTTTAGAATGCCGTTTGCCGTTTTAGAATGCCGTTTGCCGTTTCAGGATGCCGTTTGCCGTTTCAGAATGCCGTTTGCCGTTTCAGAATGCCGTTTGCCGTTTCAGAATGCCGTTTGCCGTTTCAGAATGCCGTTTGCCGTTTCAGAATGTCCGTTTGCCGTTTTAGAATGTTTGCCGTTTCAGAATGCCGTTTGCCGTTTTAGAATGCCGTTTGCCGTTTCGATGCCGTTTGCCGTTTACCGTTTCAGAATGCCGTTTGCCGTTTCAGAATGCCGTTTGCCGTTTTAGATGCCGTTTGCCGTTTCAGAATGCCGTTTGCCGTTTCAGAATGCCGTTTGCCGTTTCAGAATGCCGTTTGCCGTTTTAGAATGCCGTTTGCCGTTTCAGAATGCCGTTTGCCGTTTCAGAATGCCGTTTGCCGTTTCAGATGCCGTTTGCCGTTTCAGATTGCCGTTTGCCGTTTCAGATTGCCGTTTGCCGTTTCAGAATGCCGTTTGCCGTTTCAGATTGCCGTTTGCCGTTTCAGAATGCCGTTTGCCGTTTCAGAATGCCGTTTGCCGTTTCAGAATGCCGTTTGCCGTTTCAGAATGCCGTTTGCCGTTTCAGAATGCCGTTTGCCGTTTCAGATTGCCGTTTGCCGTTTCAGAATGCCGTTTGCCGTTTTAGAATGCCGTTTGCCGTTTCAGAATGCCGTTTGCCGTTTCAGAATGCCGTTTGCCGTTTCAGAATGCCGTTTGCCGTTTCAGAATGCCGTTTGCCGTTTCAGAATGCCGTTTGCCGTTTTCAGAATGCCGTTTGCCGTTTTAGAATGCCGTTTGCCGTTTTAGAATGCCGTTTGCCGTTTTAATTCCTTTCAGAATGCCGTTTGCCGTTTCAGATGCCGTTTCAGATGCCGTTTGCCGTTTCAGAATGCCGTTTGCCGTTTTAGAATGCCGTTTGCCGTTTCAGAATGCCGTTTGCCGTTTCAGAATGCCGTTTGCCGTTTTAGAATGCCGTTTGCCGTTTCAGAATGCCGTTTGCCGTTTCAGAATGCCGTTTGCCGTTTCAGAATGCCGTTTGCCGTTTCAGAATGCCGTTTGCCGTTTCAGATTGCCGTTTGCCGTTTCAGAATGCCGTTTGCCGTTTCAGATACCGTTTGCCGTTTCCGTTTGCCGAATGCCGTTTGCCGTTTCAGAATGCCGTTTGCCGTTTCAGAATGCCGTTTTTTAGAATGCCGTTTGCCGTTTCAGAATGCCGTTTGCCGTTTTAGAATGCCGTTTGCCGTTTCAGAATGCCGTTTGCCGTTTCAGATTGCCGTTTGCCGTTTCAGAATGCCGTTTGCCGTTTCAGAATGCCGTTTGCCGTTTCAGAATGCCGTTTGCCGTTTTAGAATGCCGTTTGCCGTTTCAGAATGCCGTTTGCCGTTTCAGAATGCCGTTTGCCGTTTCAGAATGCCGTTTGCCGTTTCAGAATGCCGTTTGCCGTTTCAGAATGCCGTTTGCCGTTTTAGAATGCCGTTTGCCGTTTCAGAATGCCGTTTGCCGTTTCAGAATGCCGTTTGCCGTTTCAGAATGCCGTTTGCCGTTTTAGAATGCCGTTTGCCGTTTCAGATTGCCGTTTGCCGTTTTAGATTGCCGTTTGCCGTTTCAGAATGCCGTTTGCCGTTTCAGAATGCCGTTTGCCGTTTTAGAATGCCGTTTGCCGTTTTAGAATGCCGTTTGCCGTTTCAGATTGCCGTTTGCCGTTTCAGATTGCCGTTTGCCGTTTCAGAATGCCGTTTGCCGTTTCAGAATGCCGTTTGCCGTTCCAGAATGCCGTTTGCCGTTTCAGAATGCCGTTTGCCGTTTCAGAATGCCGTTTGCCGTTTCAGAATGCCGTTTGCCGTTTTAGAATGCCGTTTGCCGTTTCAGAATGCCGTTTGCCGTTTCAGAATGCCGTTTGCCGTTTTAGAATGCCGTTTGCCGTTTCAGAATGCCGTTTGCCGTTTCAGAATGCCGTTTGCCGTTTTGCCGTTTAATGCCGTTTGCCGTTTTAGAATGCCGTTTGCCGTTTCAGAATGCCGTTTGCCGTTTCAGAATGCCGTTTGCCGTTTCAGAATGCCGTTTGCCGTTTCAGAATGCCGTTTGCCGTTTCAGAATGCCGTTTGCCGTTTCAGAATGCCGTTTGCCGTTTCAGAATGCCGTTTGCCGTTTCAGAATGCCGTTTGCCGTTTCAGAATGCCGTTTGCCGTTTCAGAATGCCGTTTGCCGTTTCAGAATGCCGTTTGCCGTTTCAGAATGCCGTTTGCCGTTTCAGAATGCCGTTTGCCGTTTCAGAATGCCGTTTGCCGTTTCAGAATGCCGTTTGCCGTTTCAGAATGCCGTTTGCCGTTTCAGAATGCCGTTTGCCGTTTCAGAATGCCGTTTGCCGTTTTAGAATGCCGTTTGCCGTTTCAGAATGCCGTTTGCCGTTTCAGAATGCCGTTTGCCGTTTCAGAATGCCGTTTGCCGTTTCAGAATGCCGTTTGCCGTTTCAGAATGCCGTTTGCCGTTTCAGAATGCCGTTTGCCGTTTTAGAATGCCGTTTGCCGTTTCAGAATGCCGTTTGCCGTTTCAGAATGCCGTTTGCCGTTTTAGAATGCCGTTTGCCGTTTCAGAATGCCGTTTGCCGTTTCAGAATGCCGTTTGCCGTTTCAGAATGCCGTTTGCCGTTTCAGAATGCCGTTTGCCGTTTCAGAATGCCGTTTGCCGTTTCAGAATGCCGTTTGCCGTTTCAGAATGCCGTTTGCCGTTTTAGAATGCCGTTTGCCGTTTTAGAATGCCGTTTGCCGTTTCAGAATGCCGTTTGCCGTTTCAGAATGCCGTTTGCCGTTTCAGAATGCCGTTTGCCGTTTCAGAATGCCGTTTGCCGTTTCAGAATGCCGTTTGCCGTTTTAGAATGCCGTTTGCCGTTTCAGAATGCCGTTTGCCGTTTCAGAATGCCGTTTGCCGTTTCAGAATGCCGTTTGCCGTTTCAGAATGCCGTTTGCCGTTTTAGAATGCCGTTTGCCGTTTCAGAATGCCGTTTGCCGTTTCAGAATGCCGTTTGCCGTTTCAGAATGCCGTTTGCCGTTTTAGAATGCCGTTTGCCGTTTCAGAATGCCGTTTGCCGTTTCAGAATGCCGTTTGCCGTTTCAGAATGCCGTTTGCCGTTTCAGAATGCCGTTTGCCGTTTCAGAATGCCGTTTGCCGTTCAGAATGCCGTTTGCCGTTTCAGAATGCCGTTTGCCGTTTTAGAATGCCGTTTGCCGTTTTAGAATGCCGTTTGCCGTTTCAGAATGCCGTTTGCCGTTTCAGAATGCCGTTTGCCGTTTCAGAATGCCGTTTCAGAATGCCGTTTGCCGTTTCAGAATGCCGTTTGCCGTTTCAGAATGCCGTTTGCCGTTTCAGAATGCCGTTTGCCGTTTGCCGTTTCAGAATGCCGTTTGCCGTTTCAGAATGCCGTTTGCCGTTTCAGGCCGTTTGCCGTTTTAGAATGCCGTTTGCCGTTTTAGAATGCCGTTTGCCGTTTCAGAATGCCGTTTGCCGTTTCAGAATGCCGTTTGCCGTTTCAGAATGCCGTTTGCCGTTTCAGAATGCCGTTTGCCGTTTCAGAATGCCGTTTGCCGTTTCAGAATGCCGTTTGCCGTTTTAGAATGCCGTTTGCCGTTTCAAATGCCGTTTTTCAGAATGCCGTTTGCCGTTTCAGAATGCCGTTTGCCGTTTTAGAATGCCGTTTGCCGTTTCAGAATGCCGTTTGCCGTTTTAGAATGCCGTTTGCCGTTTTAGAATGCCGTTTGCCGTTTCAGAATGCCGTTTGCCGTTTCAGAATGCCGTTTGCCGTTTCAGAATGCCGTTTGCCGTTTTAGAATGCCGTTTGCCGTTTCAGAATGCCGTTTGCCGTTTCAGAATGCCGTTTGCCGTTTCAGAATGCCGTTTGCCGTTTCAGAATGCCGTTTGCCGTTTCAGAGTGCCGTTTGCCGTTTCAGAATGCCGTTTGCCGTTTCAGAATGCCGTTTGCCGTTTTAGAATGCCGTTTGCCGTTTCAGAATGCCGTTTGCCGTTTCAGAATGCCGTTTGCCGTTTCAGAATGCCGTTTGCCGTTTCAGAATGCCGTTTGCCGTTTCAGAATGCCGTTTGCCGTTTCAGAATGCCGTTTGCCGTTTCAGAATGCCGTTTGCCGTTTCAGAATGCCGTTTGCCGTTTCAGAATGCCGTTTGCCGTTTCTGAATGCCGTTTGCCGTTTCAGAATGCCGTTTGCCGTTTCAGAATGCCGTTTGCCGTTTCAGAATGCCGTTTGCCGTTTCAGAATGCCGTTTGCCGTTTTAGAATGCCGTTTGCCGTTTCAGAATGCCGTTTGCCGTTTTAGAATGCCGTTTGCCGTTTCAGAATGCCGTTTGCCGTTTTAGAATGCCGTTTGCCGTTTCAGAATGCCGTTTGCCGTTTCCGAATGCCGTTTGCCGTTTTAGAATGCCGTTTGCCGTTTCAGAATGCCGTTTGCCGTTTCAGAATGCCGTTTGCCGTTTCAGAATGCCGTTTGCCGTTTCAGAATGCCGTTTGCCGTTTCAGAATGCCGTTTGCCGTTTCAGAATGCCGTTTGCCGTTTTAGAATGCCGTTTGCCGTTTCAGAATGCCGTTTGCCGTTTTAGAATGCCGTTTGCCGTTTCAGAATGCCGTTTGCCGTTTCAGAATGCCGTTTGCCGTTTTAGAATGCCGTTTGCCGTTTCAGAATGCCGTTTGCCGTTTCAGAATGCCGTTTGCCGTTTCAGAATGCCGTTTGCCGTTTTTAGAATGCCGTTTGCCGTTTCAGAATGCCGTTTGCCGTTTTAGAATGCCGTTTGCCGTTTCAGAATGCCGTTTGCCGTTTTAGAATGCCGTTTGCCGTTTCAGAATGCCGTTTGCCGTTTCAGAATGCCGTTTGCCGTTTAGAATGCCGTTTGCCGTTTCAGAATGCCGTTTGCCGTTTCAGAATGCCGTTTGCCGTTTCAGAATGCCGTTTGCCGTTTCAGAATGCCGTTTGCCGTTTCAGAATGCCGTTTGCCGTTTTAGAATGCCGTTTGCCGTTTCAGAATGCCGTTTGCCGTTTCAGAATGCCGTTTGCCGTTTCAGAATGCCGTTTGCCGTTTCAGAATGCCGTTTGCCGTTTAGAATGCCGTTTGCCGTTTCAGAATGCCGTTTGCCGTTTCAGAATGCCGTTTGCCGTTTTCAGAATGCCGTTTGCCGTTTCAGAATGCCGTTTGCCGTTTCAGAATGCCGTTTGCCGTTTCAGAATGCCGTTTGCCGTTTCAGAATGCCGTTTGCCGTTTTAGAATGCCGTTTGCCGTTTCAGAATGCCGTTTGCCGTTTCAGAATGCCGTTTGCCGTTTCAGAATGCCGTTTGCCGTTTCAGAATGCCGTTTGCCGTTTCAGAATGCCGTTTGCCGTTTCAGAATGCCGTTTGCCGTTTTAGAATGCCGTTTGCCGTTTCAGAATGCCGTTTGCCGTTTCAGAATGCCGTTTGCCGTTTCAGAATGCCGTTTGCCGTTTCAGAATGCCGTTTGCCGTTTCAGAATGCCGTTTGCCGTTTCAGAATGCCGTTTGCCGTTTCAGAATGCCGTTTGCCGTTTCAGAATGCCGTTTGCCGTTTTAGAATGCCGTTTGCCGTTTCAGAATGCCGTTTGCCGTTTCAGAATGCCGTTTGCCGTTTCAGAATGCCGTTTGCCGTTTCAGAATGCCGTTTGCCGTTTTAGAATGCCGTTTGCCGTTTCAGAATGCCGTTTGCCGTTTCAGAATGCCGTTTGCCGTTTCAGAATGCCGTTTGCCGTTTTAGAATGCCGTTTGCCGTTTCAGAATGCCGTTTGCCGTTTTAGAATGCCGTTTGCCGTTTCAGAATGCCGTTTGCCGTTTCAGAATGCCGTTTGCCGTTTCAGAATGCCGTTTGCCGTTTCAGAATGCCGTTTGCCGTTTCAGAATGCCGTTTGCCGTTTCAGAATGCCGTTTGCCGTTTCAGAATGCCGTTTGCCGTTTCAGAATGCCGTTTGCCGTTTCAGAATGCCGTTTGCCGTTTTAGAATGCCGTTTGCCGTTTCAGAATGCCGTTTGCCGTTTCAGAATGCCGTTTGCCGTTTCAGAATGCCGTTTGCCGTTTCAGAATGCCGTTTGCCGTTTTAGAATGCCGTTTGCCGTTTCAGAATGCCGTTTGCCGTTTCAGAATGCCGTTTGCCGTTTCAGAATGCCGTTTGCCGTTTCAGAATGCCGTTTGCCGTTTCAGAATGCCGTTTGCCGTTTCAGAATGCCGTTTGCCGTTTCAGAATGCCGTTTGCCGTTTCAGAATGCCGTTTGCCGTTTCAGAATGCCGTTTGCCGTTTTAGAATGCCGTTTGCCGTTTCAGAATGCCGTTTGCCGTTTCAGAATGCCGTTTGCCGTTTCAGAATGCCGTTTGCCGTTTTAGAATGCCGTTTGCCGTTTCAGAATGCCGTTTGCCGTTTTATAATGCCGTTTGCCGTTTTAGAATGCCGTTTGCCGTTTCAGAATGCCGTTTGCCGTTTCAAAATGCCGTTTGCCGTTTCAGAATGCCGTTTGCCGTTTTAGAATGCCGTTTGCCGTTTCAGAATGCCGTTTGCCGTTTCAGAATGCCGTTTGCCGTTTCAGAATGCCGTTTGCCGTTTCAAAATGCCGTTTGCCGTTTTAGAATGCCGTTTGCCGTTTCAGAATGCCGTTTGGCGTCTCTTTTAGATGTGAAATAAACTATTTAAAGTTCCCGCTCGGGCTTCATGTTGATTCGTATTAGTTTATTCGATTAAATAATATGCAAATAGTTTTTAATTTCACTTTTCTTTTCAGCTTTATTTCAATTTCAATTCTATTCTGGCTCGTGCCATGCAAAAAAGGGCTGTTAAGTTGGTTGCGGTTGATCGACCTTCGATAAATTTCTTCATTTCTTATACTTCATTATAAAAGCGCTAACAAATCGATATACTTAATTTTTAAATATGAAATGCGCTTACAATACATTTCAAACTATTTCGTATTCTGTCCTACAAACCGAGTTTCAAGCCAATCGGATGAAAAATAGTTTTATTCATGCTGAAATTTTTCCGGAATTTTTCCGACCGTTGGGTCAAATTTCCCAACATCAGAAAATCACAATTCAATTTATTTCGTAAATCTATCCTTACAAACCGAGTTTGAAGCCAATCGGATGAAAAAATAGTTTTTTCATGCAGAATTTTCCGGCCATTTTCCTCGTGGGCGGATTTTTTCAAAATCGTGAAAACACATGTCGAATTATTTCGCGTACTATGCTTGCAAACCAAATTTCAATTCAATCGGATGAAAAATAACATAATTCCCATACAAACTTTTCCGACGCTTTTCCGACTTCTCGGGTGGAATTTTCCAAAACCACGTCTTAGTACGCATTTCACCACTAACATCTCTTACCGTTTAGGCTGTGCGATGATTGCCAATCAGTCAGTGAATCAGTCAGTCAGTCAGTCAGTCAGTCAGGACACTTTTCCTTCCAACTCCCACCCCCATCCCTCCCATCCACTCTACATCCAATTCCATCCAGTTCCCACTCACTTCCGCCACCATTCTGCCCACATCTCACCCACTCCCCTCCCACTTCCCGCCCACAACCCATCCACATCCCATCCACTTCCCACCTACAGTCTACCCACATCCCAACCACTTTCCGCCCACATCCCGCCCACTTCCCGCCCACATCCCACCCGCATCCCACCCATTGCCCGCCCACATCGCACCCACTTCGCATCTGTATACCACCCACATCCCGCCCACATTCCTCCCGCATCCCACCCACTTCCCGCCACATTCCACCCACTTCCATAACCACTTACCACACACTTCCAGAACAACAAACCACCACATCCCACTCACATCCCACCCACATACCATTCACTTCCCAGTGGGCATCCCTGCGTTATTTCTAACATAGGAAAATTAATATGGCTTCCTCACTGCAGCAATTTTCAAAAAAGTTATCGTCATCTCTGAAAATGCAGAATCCTGTTCTCATTGTGTGCTTCTGCATTTGCATTCTAACTATTTACAAAATGGCTGGCAACAAGGTAGCAAATGAAACAAAGATAATCCATTTAAATATATTGCGCTGCTAGAAACATAAACTCTAATGTTGGTAAGGGTTTAAAACTCATCTATGTCAAATTCGTCTCTGTAAATGCTTGAATTATTTCGGTGGCCAGACTAGAAGGCTTGTGGTCTTCAATTGCAACTACATTGGAAGTCTCTAGTTTCTGCAATTCATTGTGTTATCATTGATATTATTGGTAAATATTAAAAAGTATAAATTAATCTCAATTTAAAACAATTTAGGCAAATTTCAAATTTCAGCCAATTGTCACGCATTGGTAGTTATGACTACTTTGTTAACTCTAAAAAACTAGCCAAAAAATGATCGATTATCGGGTAGAAACTATTAAAAATCGAATGGCTAACGAGTAATGCGACTACATTTTCTCAAAATGCACTTTTTGGCATCTCTAGTGCCCATACAAAATTGTATGGGGGAAAATTTACATTTTGCCCAAAATGCAAAAAATACAAAATGCAGTTGAAGTGAGGACAGCACATTAATCACAAATAAATTTTCATGTTGACCGTACAAACCGAGTTTCAAGTCAATCGGATGAGAAATAGTTATTTTGCATGCAGAATTTTTCGGGAATTTTCCGACCGTCAGGTAATATTTTCCAACTTCGGAAAATCACATTTTAAACTATTTCGTAATCTATCATTGCATACCAGTTTCAAGCCAATCGGATGAAAAATTGTTTTATCATGCAGAATTTCCCGCCAATTTTCCGACCGTCACACAGTGGTTTCTGCCATAGGCCAAAAATAAAAAAATCTATGTCAGAATTGGCTTTGTAAGTGTCATCTCTTACTTATAATTGACCAAGCTTTTTATTGTATAGTTGGTTTTTGTTTCATTTTAACGGTACTCTATAAGAATAGCTTCAAAAGAAAGGGCATGAAATTCATTGGTTACTGAAAGTTGAGCAGCTGAGATCCAACTAAAACTTAAGAAAATAATAAAACTACTTTAATCACTCAGATATTAAGAAAAATGAAATTGAATATTATAAATAGAGGTATTAACTTATTTTTTTAACTAATTTAAATTTTCTTAATTTGTTTTATTCGTTTTAAAAAAATTCTTTTTTCGTCAGTGATTTTTAGTGTGCTATTGTCCATGTTATATAATTTCAGCTAAGGTAATAGTAGTGATCCCCCCCGAGCCCCCAAATATGACTTATTAGGTAATGTTAGACAACCTTTGAAGATTCTAAATTACAAAACTTCAGCTGCCACAAAGTGCCGGAAAGTTCTGTTATGTCCCAAAGACTAAGTACGTTTTTGTTTTTTTGCTACTGCTTTGTGCGGTGCAGTTGTGATTTGCAGTGCTTGTTGTAGTGTTTGGTTATTTTTGTGAGCTCTGTTCAAGCACAAGTCAATTCGACTAAAAACAGTATTTGATTAACTTTAAAAGCTGAGATTGCAGCGATATATAGTATGTTTTATGAAATACTTGGATTTTTTTTAGGTTTTTTAATTAATTAAATTTTTCATTTTGTTTTATATTATGTTAAGTGGAGGCTTTTTATACATAAACTAGCATAACAAAACAAAATAAACAAAAATTGAAACACAAATATAAACTTTTCAAATAACTTTTTTCTTACACTTGGTAAAATTGTATGGTAGGGTGTGAGGGGTTTAGCCACGCCCATTTTATCAAGTCTCACAACTAACGGTTTTATAAAGCCGTAAACAAAGTTTGAAGTCGAAATTTCTACTAAAAGTATTTTTTGGCCGCAGTCTCCATACAAGCTGGCCCACTGTGCGTCAGGTCAATTTTTCATTTTTTTTTAAATACCATTTGAAACTGTTTTGTATTCTATCATAACAAACCGAGTTTCAAGCCAATCGGATGAAAAATTGTTTTTTTTTCATGCAGAATTTTCCGGGAATTGCCGTTTGCCGTTTTAGAATGCCGTTTGCCGTTTCAGAATGCCGTTTGCCGTTTCAGAATGCCGTTTGCCGTTTCAGAATGCCGTTTGCCGTTTCAGAATGCCGTTTGCCGTTTCAGAATGCCGTTTGCCGTTTTAGAATGCCGTTTGCCGTTTCAGAATGCCGTTTGCCGTTTCAGAATGCCGTTTGCCGTTTTAGAATGCCGTTTGCCGTTTCAGAATGCCGTTTGCCGTTTTAGAATGCCGTTTGCCGTTTCAGAATGCCGTTTGCCGTTTTAGAATGCCGTTTGCCGTTTTAGAATGCCGTTTGCCGTTTCAGAATGCCGTTTGCCGTTTCAGAATGCCGTTTGCCGTTTCAGAATGCCGTTTGCCGTTTCAGAATGCCGTTTGCCGTTTCAGAATGCCGTTTGCCGTTTCAGAATGCCGTTTGCCGTTTCAGAATGCCGTTTGCCGTTTCAGAATGCCGTTTGCCGTTTCAGAATGCCGTTTGCCGTTTCAGAATGCCGTTTGCCGTTTCAGAATGCCGTTTGCCGTTTCAGAATGCCGTTTGCCGTTTCAGAATGCCGTTTGCCGTTTCAGAATGCCGTTTGCCGTTTCAGAATGCCGTTTGCCGTTTTAGAATGCCGTTTGCCGTTTCAGAATGCCGTTTGCCGTTTCAGAATGCCGTTTGCCGTTTCAGAATGCCGTTTGCCGTTTCAGAATGCCGTTTGCCGTTTTAGAATGCCGTTTGCCGTTTCAGAATGCCGTTTGCCGTTTCAGAATGCCGTTTGCCGTTTCAGATTGCCGTTTGCCGTTTCAGAATGCCGTTTGCCGTTTCAGAATGCCGTTTGCCGTTTCAGAATGCCGTTTGCCGTTTCAGAATGCCGTTTGCCGTTTCAGAATGCCGTTTGCCGTTTTAGAATGCCGTTTGCCGTTTCAGAATGCCGTTTGCCGTTTTAGAATGCCGTTTGCCGTTTCAGAATGCCGTTTGCCGTTTCAGAATGCCGTTTGCCGTTTCAGAATGCCGTTTGCCGTTTCAGAATGCCGTTTGCCGTTTCAGAATGCCGTTTGCCGTTTCAGAATGCCGTTTGCCGTTTTCCTTTAGAATGCCGTTTGCCGTTTCAGAATGCCGTTTGCCGTTTCAGAATGCCGTTTGCCGTTTCAGAATGCCGTTTGCCGTTTCAGAATGCCGTTTGCCGTTTCAGAATGCCGTTTGCCGTTTCAGAATGCCGTTTGCCGTTTCAGAATGCCGTTTGCCGTTTCAGAATGCCGTTTGCCGTTTCAGAATGCCGTTTGCCGTTTCAGAATGCCGTTTGCCGTTTCAGAATGCCGTTTGCCGTTTCAGAATGCCGTTTGCCGTTTTAGAATGCCGTTTGCCGTTTCAGAATGCCGTTTGCCGTTTCAGAATGCCGTTTGCCGTTTCAGAATTTGCCGTTTGCCGTTTCAGAATGCCGTTTGCCGTTTCAGAATGCCGTTTGCCGTTTCAGAATGCCGTTTGCCGTTTCAGAATGCCGTTTGCCGTTTCAGAATGCCGTTTGCCGTTTCAGAATGCCGTTTGCCGTTTCAGAATGCCGTTTGCCGTTTTAGAATGCCGTTTGCCGTTTCAGAATGCCGTTTGCCGTTTCAGAATGCCGTTTGCCGTTTTAGAATGCCGTTTGCCGTTTCAGAATGCCGTTTGCCGTTTTAGAATGCCGTTTGCCGTTTCAGAATGCCGTTTGCCGTTTCAGAATGCCGTTTGCCGTTTCAGAATGCCGTTTGCCGTTTCAGAATGCCGTTTGCCGTTTCAGAATGCCGTTTGCCGTTTCAGAATGCCGTTTGCCGTTTCAGAATGCCGTTTGCCGTTTCAGAATGCCGTTTGCCGTTTCAGAATGCCGTTTGCCGTTTCAGAATGCCGTTTGCCGTTTCAGAATGCCGTTTGCCGTTTCAGAATGCCGTTTGCCGTTTTAGAATGCCGTTTGCCGTTTCAGAATGCCGTTTGCCGTTTCAGAATGCCGTTTGCCGTTTCAGAATGCCGTTTGCCGTTTCAGAATGCCGTTTGCCGTTTCAGAATGCCGTTTGCCGTTTTAGAATGCCGTTTGCCGTTTCAGAATGCCGTTTGCCGTTTCAGAATGCCGTTTGCCGTTTTAGAATGCCGTTTGCCGTTTCAGAATGCCGTTTGCCGTTTTAGAATGCCGTTTGCCGTTTCAGAATGCCGTTTGCCGTTTTAGAATGCCGTTTGCCGTTTCAGAATGCCGTTTGCCGTTTTAGAATGCCGTTTGCCGTTTCAGAATGCCGTTTGCCGTTTCAGAATGCCGTTTGCCGTTTCAGAATGCCGTTTGCCGTTTTAGAATGCCGTTTGCCGTTTCAGAATGCCGTTTGCCGTTTCAGAATGCCGTTTGCCGTTTCAGAATGCCGTTTGCCGTTTCAGAATGCCGTTTGCCGTTTCAGAATGCCGTTTGCCGTTTCAGAATGCCGTTTGCCGTTTCAGAATGCCGTTTGCCGTTTCAGAATGCCGTTTGCCGTTTCAGAATGCCGTTTGCCGTTTCAGAATGCCGTTTGCCGTTTCAGAATGCCGTTTGCCGTTTCAGAATGCCGTTTGCCGTTTCAGAATGCCGTTTGCCGTTTCAGAATGCCGTTTGCCGTTTTCAGAATGCCGTTTGCCGTTTCAGAATGCCGTTTGCCGTTTCAGAATGCCGTTTGCCGTTTCAGAATGCCGTTTGCCGTTTCAGAATGCCGTTTGCCGTTTTAGAATGCCGTTTGCCGTTTCAGAATGCCGTTTGCCGTTTCAGAATGCCGTTTGCCGTTTCAGAATGCCGTTTGCCGTTTCAGAATGCCGTTTGCCGTTTCAGAATGCCGTTTGCCGTTTCAGAATGCCGTTTGCCGTTTCAGAATGCCGTTTGCCGTTTCAGAATGCCGTTTGCCGTTTCAGAATGCCGTTTGCCGTTTTAGAATGCCGTTTGCCGTTTCAGAATGCCGTTTGCCGTTTCAGAATGCCGTTTGCCGTTTCAGAATGCCGTTTGCCGTTTCAGAATGCCGTTTGCCGTTTCAGAATGCCGTTTGCCGTTTCAGAATGCCGTTTGCCGTTTTAGAATGCCGTTTGCCGTTTCAGAATGCCGTTTGCCGTTTCAGAATGCCGTTTGCCGTTTTAGAATGCCGTTTGCCGTTTCAGAATGCCGTTTGCCGTTTCAGAATGCCGTTTGCCGTTTCAGAATGCCGTTTGCCGTTTCAGAATGCCGTTTGCCGTTTTAGAATGCCGTTTGCCGTTTCAGAATGCCGTTTGCCGTTTCAGAATGCCGTTTGCCGTTTCAGAATGCCGTTTGCCGTTTCAGAATGCCGTTTGCCGTTTCAGAATGCCGTTTGCCGTTTCAGAATGCCGTTTGCCGTTTCAGAATGCCGTTTGCCGTTTCAGAATGCCGTTTGCCGTTTCAGAATGCCGTTTGCCGTTTCAGAATGCCGTTTGCCGTTTCAGAATGCCGTTTGCCGTTTCAGAATGCCGTTTGCCGTTTTAGAATGCCGTTTGCCGTTTTAGAATGCCGTTTGCCGTTTCAGAATGCCGTTTGCCGTTTCAGAATGCCGTTTGCCGTTTCAGAATGCCGTTTGCCGTTTCAGAATGCCGTTTGCCGTTTCAGAATGCCGTTTGCCGTTTCAGAATGCCGTTTGCCGTTTCAGAATGCCGTTTGCCGTTTCAGAATGCCGTTTGCCGTTTCAGAATGCCGTTTGCCGTTTCAGAATTTTGCCGTTTCAGCCGTTTCAGAATGCCGTTTGCCGTTTCAGAATGCCGTTTGCCGTTTTAGAATGCCGTTTGCCGTTTCAGAATGCCGTTTGCCGTTTCAGAATGCCGTTTGCCGTTTCAGAATGCCGTTTGCCGTTTCAGAATGCCGTTTGCCGTTTCAGAATGCCGTTTGCCGTTTCAGAATGCCGTTTGCCGTTTCAGAATGCCGTTTGCCGTTTTAGAATGCCGTTTGCCGTTTCAGAATGCCGTTTGCCGTTTCAGAATGCCGTTTGCCGTTTTAGAATGCCGTTTGCCGTTTCAGAATGCCGTTTGCCGTTTCAGAATGCCGTTTGCCGTTTCAGAATGCCGTTTGCCGTTTCAGAATGCCGTTTGCCGTTTCAGATTGCCGTTTGCCGTTTCAGATTGCCGTTTGGCGTCTCTTTTAGATGTGAAATAAACTATTTAAAGTTCCCGCTCGGGCTTCATGTTGATTCGTATGAGTTTATTCGATTAAATAATATGCAAATAGTTTTTAATTTCACTTTTCTTTTCAGCTTTATTTCAATTTCAATTCTATTCTGGCTCGTGCCATGCAAAAAAGGGCTGTTAAGTTGGTTGCGGTTGATCGACCTTCGATAAATTTCTTCATTTGTTATACTTCATTATAAAAGCGCTAACAAATCGATATACTTAATTTTTAAATATGAAATGCGCTTACAATCACATTTCAAACTATTTCGTATTCTGTCCTTACAAACCGAGTTTCAAGCCAATCGGATGAAAAATAGTTTTATTCATGCTGAAATTTTCCGGGAATTTTCCGACCGTTGGGTCAAATTTCCCAACATCAGAAAATCACAATTCAATTTATTTCGTATTCTATCCTTACAAACCGAGTTTGAAGCCAATCGGATGAAAAATAGTTTTTTTCATGCAGAATTTTCCGGCCATTTTCCTCGTGGGCGGATTTTTCAAAATCGTGAAAACACATGTCGAATTATTTCGCGTACTATGCTTGCAAACCAAATTTCAATTCAATCGGATGAAAAATAACATAATTCCCATACAAACTTTTCCGACGCTTTTCCGACTTCTCGGGTGGAATTTTCCAAAACCACGTCTTAGTACGCATTTCACCACTAACATCTCTTACCGTTTAGGCTGTGCGATGATTGCCAATCAGTCAGTGAATCAGTCAGTCAGTCAGTCAGGACACTTTTCCTTCCAACTCCCACCCCCATCCCTCCCATCCACTCTACATCCAATTCCACCCAGTTCCCACTCACTTCCGCCACCATTCTGCCCACATCTCACCCACTCCCCTCCCACTTCCCGCCCACATCCCATCCACATCCCATCTACTTCCCACCTACAGTCTACCCACATCCCACCCACTTTCCGCCCACATCCCACCCGCATCCCAACCATTTCCCGCCCACATCGCACCCACTTCGCATCTGTATACCACCCACATCCCGCCCACATTCCTCCCGCATCCCACCCACTTCCCCGCCACATTCCACCCACTTCATAACCACTTTCCACACACTTCCAGAACAACAAACCACCCACATCCCACTCACATCCCACCCACATACCATTCACTTCCCAGTGGGCATCCCTGCGTTATTTCTAACATAGGAAAATTAATATGGCTTCCTCACTGCAGCACATTTTCAAAAAAGTTATCGTCATCTCTGAAAATGCAGAATCCTGTTCTCATTGTGTTGCTTCTGCATTTGCATTCTAACTATTTACAAAATGGCTGGCAACAAGGTAGCAAATGAAACAAAGATAATCCATTTAAATATATTGCGCTGCTAGAAACATAAACTCTAATGTTGGTAAGGGTTTAAAACTCATCTATGTCAAATTCGTCTCTGTAAATGCTTGAATTATTTCGGTGGCCAGACTAGAAGGCTTGTGGTCTTTTGAGTCCAATTGCAACTACATTGGAAGTCTCTAGTTTCTGCAATTCATTGTGTTATCATTGATATTATTGGTAAATATTAAAAAGTATAAATTAATCTCAATTTAAATCAATTTAGGCAAATTTCAAATTTCAGCCAATTGTCGCGCGCTTGGTAGTTATGACTACTTTGTTAACTCTAAAAAACTAGCCAAAAAATGATCGATTATCGGGTAGAAACTATTGAAAATCGAATGGCTAACGAGTAATGCGACTACATTTTCTCAAAATGCACTTTTTTGGCATCTCTAGTGCCCATACAAAATTGTATGGGGGAAAATTTACATTTTGCCCAAAATGCAAAAATACAAAATGCAGTTGAAGTGAGGACAGCACATTAATCACAAATAAATTTTCATGTTGACCGTACAAACCGAGTTTCAAGTCAATCGGATGAGAAATAGTTATTTTGCATGCAGAATTTTCCGGGAATTTTCCGACCGTCAGGTAATATTTTCCAACTTCGGAAAATCACATTTTAAACTATTTCGTAATCTATCATTGCATACCAAGTTTCAAGCCAATCGGATGAAAAATAGTTTTATCATGCAGAATTTTCCGCCAATTTTCCGACCGTCAGGTCAATTTTTCATTTTTTTTTTAAATACCATTTGAAACTGTTTTGTATTCTATCATAACAAACCGAGTTTCAAGCCAATCGGATGAAAAATTGTTTTTTTTTCATGCAGAATTTTCCGGGAATTTTCCGAACGGCACGGTCTGAAATCCGTTTGCCGTTTCAGAATGCCGTTTGCCGTTTTAGAATGCCGTTTGCCGTTTCAGAATGCCGTTTGCCGTTTCAGAATGCCGTTTGCCGTTTCAGATTGCCGTTTGCCGTTTCAGAATGCCGTTTGCCGTTTCAGAATGCCGTTTGCCGTTTCAGAATGCCGTTTGCCGTTTTAGAATGCCGTTTGCCGTTTCAGAATGCCGTTTGCCGTTTCAGATTGCCGTTTGCCGTTTTAGAATGCCGTTTGCCGTTTCAGAATGCCGTTTGCCGTTTCAGAATGCCGTTTGCCGTTTCAGAATGCCGTTTGCCGTTTCAGAATGCCGTTTGCCGTTTCAGAATGCCGTTTGCCGTTTTAGAATGCCGTTTGCCGTTTCAGAATGCCGTTTGCCGTTTCAGAATGCCGTTTGCCGTTTCAGAATGCCGTTTGCCGTTTCAGAATGCCGTTTGCCGTTTCAGAATGCCGTTTGCCGTTTCAGAATGCCGTTTGCCGTTTGCCGTTTCAGAATGCCGTTTGCCGTTTCAGAATGCCGTTTGCCGTTTTAGAATGCCGTTTGCCGTTTCAGAATGCCGTTTGCCGTTTCAGAATGCCGTTTGCCGTTTCAGAATGCCGTTTGCCGTTTCAGAATGCCGTTTGCCGTTTCAGAATGCCGTTTGCCGTTTCAGAATGCCGTTTGCCGTTTCAGAATGCCGTTTGCCGTTTTAGAATGCCGTTTGCCGTTTTAGAATGCCGTTTGCCGTTTCAGAATGCCGTTTGCCGTTTTAGAATGCCGTTTGCCGTTTCAGAATGCCGTTTGCCGTTTCAGAATGCCGTTTGCCGTTTCAGAATGCCGTTTGCCGTTTTAGAATGCCGTTTGCCGTTTCAGAATGCCGTTTGCCGTTTCAGAATGCCGTTTGCCGTTTCAGAATGCCGTTTGCCGTTTCAGAATGCCGTTTGCCGTTTCAGAATGCCGTTTGCCGTTTCAGAATGCCGTTTGCCGTTTCAGAATGCCGTTTGCCGTTTCAGAATGCCGTTTGCCGTTTCAGAATGCCGTTTGCCGTTTCAGAATGCCGTTTGCCGTTTCAGAATGCCGTTTGCCGTTTCAGAATGCCGTTTGCCGTTTCAGAATGCCGTTTGCCGTTTCAGAATGCCGTTTGCCGTTTCAGAATGCCGTTTGCCGTTTCAGAATGCCGTTTGCCGTTTTAGAATGCCGTTTGCCGTTTCAGAATGCCGTTTGCCGTTTCAGAATGCCGTTTGCCGTTTCAGAATGCCGTTTGCCGTTTCAGAATGCCGTTTGCCGTTTCAGAATGCCGTTTGCCGTTTTAGAATGCCGTTTGCCGTTTCAGAATGCCGTTTGCCGTTTCAGAATGCCGTTTGCCGTTTCAGAATGCCGTTTGCCGTTTCAGAATGCCGTTTGCCGTTTTAGAATGCCGTTTGCCGTTTCAGAATGCCGTTTGCCGTTTCAGAATGCCGTTTGCCGTTTCAGAATGCCGTTTGCCGTTTCAGAATGCCGTTTGCCGTTTCAGAATGCCGTTTGCCGTTTCAGAATGCCGTTTGCCGTTTCAGAATGCCGTTTGCCGTTTCAGAATGCCGTTTGCCGTTTTAGAATGCCGTTTGCCGTTTCAGAATGCCGTTTGCCGTTTCAGAATGCCGTTTGCCGTTTCAGAATGCCGTTTGCCGTTTCAGAATGCCGTTTGCCGTTTCAGAATGCCGTTTGCCGTTTCAGAATGCCGTTTGCCGTTTCAGAATGCCGTTTGCCGTTTCAGAATGCCGTTTGCCGTTTCAGAATGCCGTTTGCCGTTTCAGAATGCCGTTTGCCGTTTCAGAATGCCGTTTGCCGTTTGCCGTTTTAGAATGCCGTTTGCCGTTTCAGAATGCCGTTTGCCGTTTCAGAATGCCGTTTGCCGTTTCAGAATGCCGTTTGCCGTTTCAGAATGCCGTTTGCCGTTTCAGAATGCCGTTTGCCGTTTCAGAATGCCGTTTGCCGTTTCAGAATGCCGTTTGCCGTTTCAGAATGCCGTTTGCCGTTTCAGAATGCCGTTTGCCGTTTCAGAATGCCGTTTGCCGTTTTAGAATGCCGTTTGCCGTTTCAGAATGCCGTTTGCCGTTTCAGAATGCCGTTTGCCGTTTTAGAATGCCGTTTGCCGTTTCAGAATGCCGTTTGCCGTTTCAGAATGCCGTTTGCCGTTTCAGAATGCCGTTTGCCGTTTTAGAATGCCGTTTGCCGTTTCAGAATGCCGTTTGCCGTTTCAGAATGCCGTTTGCCGTTTCAGAATGCCGTTTGCCGTTTCAGAATGCCGTTTGCCGTTTCAGAATGCCGTTTGCCGTTTTAGAATGCCGTTTGCCGTTTCAGAATGCCGTTTGCCGTTTCAGAATGCCGTTTGCCGTTTCAGAATGCCGTTTGCCGTTTCAGAATGCCGTTTGCCGTTTCAGAATGCCGTTTGCCGTTTCAGAATGCCGTTTGCCGTTTCAGAATGCCGTTTGCCGTTTCAGAATGCCGTTTGCCGTTTCAGAATGCCGTTTGCCGTTTCAGAATGCCGTTTGCCGTTTCAGAATGCCGTTTGCCGTTTTAGAATGCCGTTTGCCGTTTCAGAATGCCGTTTGCCGTTTCAGAATGCCGTTTGCCGTTTCAGAATGCCGTTTGCCGTTTCAGAATGCCGTTTGCCGTTTCAGAATGCCGTTTGCCGTTTCAGAATGCCGTTTGCCGTTTCAGAATGCCGTTTGCCGTTTCAGAATGCCGTTTGCCGTTTCAGAATGCCGTTTGCCGTTTCAGAATGCCGTTTGCCGTTTCAGAATGCCGTTTGCCGTTTCAGAATGCCGTTTGCCGTTTCAGAATGCCGTTTGCCGTTTCAGAATGCCGTTTGCCGTTTCAGAATGCCGTTTGCCGTTTCAGAATGCCGTTTGCCGTTTTAGAATGCCGTTTGCCGTTTTAGAATGCCGTTTGCCGTTTCAGAATGCCGTTTGCCGTTTCAGAATGCCGTTTGCCGTTTCAGAATGCCGTTTGCCGTTTCAGAATGCCGTTTGCCGTTTTAGAATGCCGTTTGCCGTTTCAGAATGCCGTTTGCCGTTTCAGAATGCCGTTTGCCGTTTCAGAATGCCGTTTGCCGTTTCAGAATGCCGTTTGCCGTTTCAGAATGCCGTTTGCCGTTTTAGAATGCCGTTTGCCGTTTCAGAATGCCGTTTGCCGTTTCAGAATGCCGTTTGCCGTTTTAGAATGCCGTTTGCCGTTTCAGAATGCCGTTTGCCGTTTTAGAATGCCGTTTGCCGTTTCAGAATGCCGTTTGCCGTTTCAGAATGCCGTTTGCCGTTTCAGAATGCCGTTTGCCGTTTTAGAATGCCGTTTGCCGTTTCAGAATGCCGTTTGCCGTTTCAGAATGCCGTTTGCCGTTTCAGAATGCCGTTTGCCGTTTCAGAATGCCGTTTGCCGTTTTAGAATGCCGTTTGCCGTTTCAGAATGCCGTTTGCCGTTTTAGAATGCCGTTTGCCGTTTTAGAATGCCGTTTGCCGTTTCAGAATGCCGTTTGCCGTTTCAGAATGCCGTTTGCCGTTTCAGAATGCCGTTTGCCGTTTTAGAATTCCGTTTGCCGTTTCAGAATGCCGTTTGCCGTTTTAGAATGCCGTTTGCCGTTTTAGAATGCCGTTTGCCGTTTCAGAATGCCGTTTGCCGTTTCAGAATGCCGTTTGCCGTTTCAGAATGCCGTTTGCCGTTTCAGAATGCCGTTTGCCGTTTCAGAATGCCGTTTGCCGTTTCAGAATGCCGTTTGCCGTTTCAGAATGCCGTTTGCCGTTTCAGAATGCCGTTTGCCGTTTCAGAATGCCGTTTGCCGTTTTAGAATGCCGTTTGCCGTTTCAGAATGCCGTTTGCCGTTTCAGAATGCCGTTTGCCGTTTCAGAATGCCGTTTGCCGTTTCAGAATGCCGTTTGCCGTTTTAGAATGCCGTTTGCCGTTTCAGAATGCCGTTTGCCGTTTCAGAATGCCGTTTGCCGTTTCAGAATGCCGTTTGCCGTTTCAGAATGCCGTTTGCCGTTTCAGAATGCCGTTTGCCGTTTCAGAATGCCGTTTGCCGTTTCAGAATGCCGTTTGCCGTTTCAGAATGCCGTTTGCCGTTTCAGAATGCCGTTTGCCGTTTAGAATGCCGTTTGCCGTTTCAGAATGCCGTTTGCCGTTTTAGAATGCCGTTTGCCGTTTCAGAATGCCGTTTGCCGTTTCAGAATGCCGTTTGCCGTTTCAGAATGCCGTTTGCCGTTTCAGAATGCCGTTTGCCGTTTCAGAATGCCGTTTGCCGTTTCAGAATGCCGTTTGCCGTTTCAGAATGCCGTTTGCCGTTTCAGAATGCCGTTTGCCGTTTCAGAATGCCGTTTGCCGTTTCAGAATGCCGTTTGCCGTTTCAGAATGCCGTTTGCCGTTTCAGAATGCCGTTTGCCGTTTCAGAATGCCGTTTGCCGTTTCAGAATGCCGTTTGCCGTTTCAGAATGCCGTTTGCCGTTTCAGAATGCCGTTTGCCGTTTCAGAATGCCGTTTGCCGTTTCAGAATGCCGTTTGCCGTTTCAGAATGCCGTTTGCCGTTTTAGAATGCCGTTTGCCGTTTCAGAATGCCGTTTGCCGTTTCAGAATGCCGTTTGCCGTTTTAGAATGCCGTTTGCCGTTTCAGAATGCCGTTTGCCGTTTCAGAATGCCGTTTGCCGTTTCAGAATGCCGTTTGCCGTTTCAGAATGCCGTTTGCCGTTTCAGAATGCCGTTTGCCGTTTCAGAATGCCGTTTGCCGTTTCAGAATGCCGTTTGCCGTTTCAGAATGCCGTTTGCCGTTTCAGAATGCCGTTTGCCGTTTCAGAATGCCGTTTGCCGTTTCAGAATGCCGTTTGCCGTTTCAGAATGCCGTTTGCCGTTTTAGAATGCCGTTTGCCGTTTCAGAATGCCGTTTGCCGTTTCAGAATGCCGTTTGCCGTTTCAGAATGCCGTTTGCCGTTTCAGAATGCCGTTTGCCGTTTCAGAATGCCGTTTGCCGTTTCAGAATGCCGTTTGCCGTTTCAGAATGCCGTTTGCCGTTTTAGAATGCCGTTTGCCGTTTCAGAATGCCGTTTGCCGTTTCAGAATGCCGTTTGCCGTTTCAGAATGCCGTTTGCCGTTTCAGAATGCCGTTTGCCGTTTCAGAATGCCGTTTGCCGTTTCAGAATGCCGTTTGCCGTTTCAGAATGCCGTTTGCCGTTTCAGAATGCCGTTTGCCGTTTCAGAATGCCGTTTGCCGTTTCAGAATGCCGTTTGCCGTTTCAGAATGCCGTTTGCCGTTTTAGAATGCCGTTTGCCGTTTCAGAATGCCGTTTGCCGTTTCAGAATGCCGTTTGCCGTTTCAGAATGCCGTTTGCCGTTTTAGAATGCCGTTTGCCGTTTCAGAATGCCGTTTGCCGTTTTAGAATGCCGTTTGCCGTTTCAGAATGCCGTTTGCCGTTTCAGAATGCCGTTTGCCGTTTCAGAATGCCGTTTGCCGTTTCAGAATGCCGTTTGCCGTTTCAGAATGCCGTTTGCCGTTTTAGAATGCCGTTTGCCGTTTGTAGAATGCCGTTTGCCGTTTCAGAATGCCGTTTGCCGTTTCAGAATGCCGTTTGCCGTTTCAGAATGCCGTTTGCCGTTTCAGAATGCCGTTTGCCGTTTCAGAATGCCGTTTGCCGTTTCAGAATGCCGTTTGCCGTTTCAGAATGCCGTTTGCCGTTTCAGAATGCCGTTTGCCGTTTCAGAATGCCGTTTGCCGTTTCGAATGCCGTTTGCCGTTTCAGAATGCCGTTTGCCGTTTCAGAATGCCGTTTGCCGTTTCAGAATGCCGTTTGCCGTTTCAGAATGCCGTTTGCCGTTTCAGAATGCCGTTTGCCGTTTCAGAATGCCGTTTGCCGTTTCAGAATGCCGTTTGCCGTTTCAGAATGCCGTTTGCCGTTTCAGAATGCCGTTTGCCGTTTCAGAATGCCGTTTGCCGTTTTAGAATGCCGTTTGCCGTTTCAGAATGCCGTTTGCCGTTTCAGAATGCCGTTTGCCGTTTTAGAATGCCGTTTGCCGTTTCAGAATGCCGTTTGCCGTTTCAGAATGCCGTTTGCCGTTTCAGAATGCCGTTTGCCGTTTCAGAATGCCGTTTGCCGTTTCAGAATGCCGTTTGCCGTTTCAGAATGCCGTTTGCCGTTTCAGAATGCCGTTTGCCGTTTTAGAATGCCGTTTGCCGTTTCAGAATGCCGTTTGCCGTTTCAGAATGCCGTTTGCCGTTTCAGAATGCCGTTTGCCGTTTCAGAATGCCGTTTGCCGTTTCAGAATGCCGTTTGCCGTTTCAGAATGCCGTTTGCCGTTTCAGAATGCCGTTTGCCGTTTCAGAATGCCGTTTGCCGTTTCAGAATGCCGTTTGCCGTTTCAGAATGCCGTTTGCCGTTTCAGAATGCCGTTTGCCGTTTTAGAATGCCGTTTGCCGTTTTAGAATGCCGTTTGCCGTTTCAGAATGCCGTTTGCCGTTTCAGAATGCCGTTTGCCGTTTCAGAATGCCGTTTGCCGTTTCAGAATGCCGTTTGCCGTTTCAGAATGCCGTTTGCCGTTTCAGAATGCCGTTTGCCGTTTCAGAATGCCGTTTGCCGTTTAGAATGCCGTTTGCCGTTTTAGAATGCCGTTTGCCGTTTCAGAATGCCGTTTGCCGTTTCAGAATGCCGTTTGCCGTTTCAGAATGCCGTTTGCCGTTTCAGAATGCCGTTTGCCGTTTCAGAATGCCGTTTGCCGTTTCAGAATGCCGTTTGCCGTTTCAGAATGCCGTTTGCCGTTTTAGAATGCCGTTTGCCGTTTTAGAATGCCGTTTGCCGTTTCAGAATGCCGTTTGCCGTTTCAGAATGCCGTTTTAGAATGCCGTTTGCCGTTTCAGAATGCCGTTTGCCGTTTTAGAATGCCGTTTGCCGTTTTAGAATGCCGTTTGCCGTGTCAGAATGCCGTTTGCCGTTTCAGAATGCCGTTTGCCGTTTTAGAATGCCGTTTGCCGTTTTAGAATGCCGTTTGCCGTTTCAGAATGCCGTTTGCCGTTTCAGAATGCCGTTTGCCGTTTCAGAATGCCGTTTGCCATTTCAGAATGCCGTTTAGAATGCCGTTTGCCGATTCAGAATGCCGTTTGCCGTTTCAGAATGCCGTTTGCCGTTTCAGAATGCCGTTTGCCGTTTTAGAATGCCGTTTGCCGTTTCAGAATGACGTTTGCCGTTTAGAATGCCGTTTGCCGTTTCAGATTCTTTGCCGTTCAGATTGCCGTTTGGCGTCTCTTTTAGATGTGAAATAAACTATTTAAAGTTCCCGCTCGGGCTTCATGTTGATTCGTATGAGTTTATTCGATTAAATAATATGCAAATAGTTTTTAATTTCACTTTTCTTTCAGCTTTATTTCAATTTCAATTCTATTCTGGCTCGTGCCATGCAAAAAGGGCTGTTAAGTTGGTTGCGGTTGATCGACCTTCGATAAATTTCTTCATTTCTTATACTTCATTATAAAGCGCTAACAAATCGATATACTTAATTTTTGAATATGAAATGCGCTTACAATCACATTTCAAACTATTTCGTATTCTGTCCTTACAAACCGAGTTTCAAGCCAATCGGATGAAAAATAGTTTTATTCATGCTGAAATTTTCCGGGAATTTTCCGACCGTTGGGTCAAATTTCCCAACATCAGAAAATCACAATTCAATTTATTTCGTATTCTATCCTTACAAACCGAGTTTGAAGCCAATCGGATGAAAAATAGTTTTTTTCATGCCGAATTTTCCGGCCATTTTCCTCGTGGGCGGATTTTTCAAAATCGTGAAAACACGTGTCGAATCTTCCACTCCACTCAACCAATTCCACCCAGTTCCCTCACTTCCGCCCACCATTCTGCCCACCGCATCCCACCCATTCCCCTCCCATCCATTTCCGCCCACATCCCCCACCCACTTCCCGCCCATCGCATTCACCACCCATTCCCGCAACCCACCACAAACCAACCACATACCATTCACTTCCCAGTGGGCATCCTGCGTTATTTCTAACATAGGAAAATTAATATGGCTTCCTCACTGCAGCACATTTTCAAAAAAGTTATCGTCATCTCTGAAAATGCAGAATCCTGTCCTCATTGTGTTGCTTCTGCATTTGCATTCTAACTATTTACAAAATGGCTGGCAACAAGGTAGCAAATGAAACAAAGATATTCCATTTAAATATATTGCGCTGCTAAGAAACATAAAATCTAATGTTGGTAAGGGTTTAAAACTCATCTATGTCAAATTCGTCTCTGTAAATGCTTGAATTATTTCGGTGGCCAGACTAGAAGGCTTGTGGTCTTTTGAGTCCAATTGAAACTACATTGGAAGTCTCTAGTTTCTGCAATTCATTGTGTTATCATTGATATTATTGGTAAATATTAAAAAGTATAAATTAATCTCAATTTAAAACAATTTAGGCAAATTTCAAATTTCAGCCAATTGTCGCGCGCTTGGTAGTTATGACTACTTTGTTAACTCTAAAAACTAGCCAAAAATGATCGATTACACTAGTTTACAGCCAAAGACCCATTTCTACTGAAACTCTATTTTAGTGTAGTTTGGAATGCTGATCTCAAAAATCGATTTCAAAAATTTTTCCATGGCTCCGTTTTTGAGATATGAATTTTTTATTTTCTGGTAGGTTCTCTTACATTCAAAGCCATATCTCACTTCGTAATTGTTAGATAAATATTACAAGATACGAATCGAAAGCTTTATAAGCTATCAATAATCGCGTAGAACATTGTTTTTAAATCGGTTGAGTAGTTTGAATTCAACGATCAAGAATATTTCCAAAAAATGGATTTTTGCTTGAAAATTCAAGATTTAAACGCATAGGAAAAATATAAGAAAATCAAAAAAAATATTTTTTTTATTTCTACTTATTATTTCTGAAATCGATTTTGAGATCACCGTTCCAAGCTATACTAAAAAAATATTTCAGTGGAAATGGGTCATTTATTTTTATTTTGTAAACTAAATTATCGGGTAGAAACTATTGAAAATCGAATGGCTAACGAGTAATGCGACTACATTTTCTCAAAATGCTTTTTGGCATCTCTAGTGCCCATACAAAATTGTATGCCAGGGGAGAATTTATTTTGCCCAAAATGCAAAAATACAAAAATGCAGTTGAAGTGAGGACAGCACATTAATCACAAATAAATTTTCATGTTGACCGTACAAACCGAGTTTCAAGTCAATCGGATGAGAAATAGTTACTTTGCATGCAGAATTTTCCAGGAATTTTCCGACCGTCAGGTAATATTTTCCAACTTCGAAAAATCACATTTTAAACTATTTCGTAATCTATCATTGCATACCAAGTTTCAAGCCAATCGGATGAAAAATAGTTTTATCATGCAGAATTTTCCGCCAATTTTCCGACAAATCAGGTCAATTTTAATTTTTTTTTTAAATTTGCCGTTTCAAATGTTGTTTGCCGTTTCAGAATGCCGTTTGCCGTTTCAGAATTCCGTTTGCCGTTTCAGATTGCCGTTTTAGAATGCCGTTTGCCGTTTCAGAATGCCGTTTGCCGTTTCAGAATGCCGTTTGCCGTTTCAGAATGCCGTTTGCCGTTTCAGAATGCCGTTTGCCGTTTCAGAATGCCGTTTGCCGTTTCAGAATGCCGTTTGCCGTTTCAGAATGCCGTTTGCCGTTTCAGAATGCCGTTTCAGAATGCCGTTTGCCGTTTCAGAATGCCGTTTGCCGTTTCAGAATGCCGTTTGCCGTTTCAGAATGCCGTTTGCCGTTTCAGAATGCCGTTTGCCGTTTCAGAATGCCGTTTGCCGTTTCAGAATGCCGTTTGCCGTTTCAGAATGCCGTTTGCCGTTTCAGAATGCCGTTTGCCGTTTCAGAATGCCGTTTGCCGTTTCAGAATGCCGTTTGCCGTTTCAGAATGCCGTTTGCCGTTTCAGAATGCCGTTTGCCGTTTCAGATTGCCGTTTGCCGTTTCAGAATGCCGTTTGCCGTTTCAGAATGCCGTTTGCCGTTTCAGAATGCCGTTTGCCGTTTCAGAATGCCGTTTGCCGTTTCAGATTGCCGTTTGCCGTTTCAGAATGCCGTTTGCCGTTTCAGAATGCCGTTTGCCGTTTCAGAATGCCGTTTGCCGTTTCAGAATGCCGTTTGCCGTTTCAGAATGCCGTTTGCCGTTTCAGAATGCCGTTTGCCGTTTCAGAATGCCGTTTGCCGTTTCAGAATGCCGTTTGCCGTTTCAGAATGCCGTTTGCCGTTTCAGAATGCCGTTTGCCGTTTTCAGAATGCCGTTTGCCGTTTCAGAATGCCGTTTGCCGTTTCAGAATGCCGTTTGCCGTTTCAGAATGCCGTTTGCCGTTTCAGAATGCCGTTTGCCGTTTCAGAATGCCGTTTGCCGTTTCAGAATGCCGTTTGCCGTTTCAGAATGCCGTTTGCCGTTTCAGAATGCCGTTTGCCGTTTCAGAATGCCGTTTGCCGTTTCAGAATGCCGTTTGCCGTTTCAGAATGCCGTTTGCCGTTTCAGAATGCCGTTTGCCGTTTCAGAATGCCGTTTGCCGTTTCAGAATGCCGTTTGCCGTTTCAGAATGCCGTTTGCCGTTTCAGAATGCCGTTTGCCGTTAGAAGCCGTTTGCCGTTTCAGAATGCCGTTTGCCGTTTCAGAATGCCGTTTGCCGTTTCAGATTGCCGTTTGCCGTTTCAGAATGCCGTTTGCCGTTTCAGAATGCCGTTTGCCGTTTCAGAATGCCGTTTGCCGTTTCAGAATGCCGTTTGCCGTTTCAGAATGCCGTTTGCCGTTTCAGAATGCCGTTTGCCGTTTCAGAATGCCGTTTGCCGTTTTGCCGTTTCAGAATGCCGTTTGCCGTTTCAGAATGCCGTTTGCCGTTTCAGAATGCCGTTTGCCGTTTCAGAATGCCGTTTGCCGTTTCAGAATGCCGTTTGCCGTTTCAGAATGCCGTTTGCCGTTTCAGAATGCCGTTTGCCGTTTCAGAATGCCGTTTGCCGTTTCAGAATGCCGTTTGCCGTTTCAGAATGCCGTTTGCCGTTTCAGAATGCCGTTTGCCGTTTCAGAATGCCGTTTGCCGTTTCAGAATGCCGTTTGCCGTTTCAGAATTGCCGTTTGCCGTTTCAGAATGCCGTTTGCCGTTTCAGAATGCCGTTTGCCGTTTCAGAATGCCGTTTGCCGTTTCAGAATGCCGTTTGCCGTTTCAGAATGCCGTTTGCCGTTTCAGATTGCCGTTTGCCGTTTCAGATTGCCGTTTGCCGTTTCAGATTGCCGTTTGCCGTTTCAGAATGCCGTTTGCCGTTTCAGAATGCCGTTTGCCGTTTCAGAATGCCGTTTGCCGTTTCAGAATGCCGTTTGCCGTTTCAGAATGCCGTTTGCCGTTTCAGATTGCCGTTTGCCGTTTCAGAATGCCGTTTGCCGTTTCAGAATGCCGTTTGCCGTTTCAGAATGCCGTTTGCCGTTTCAGAATGCCGTTTGCCGTTTCAGAATGCCGTTTGCCGTTTGCCGTTTGCCGTTTCAGAATGCCGTTTGCCGTTTCAGAATGCCGTTTGCCGTTTCAGAATGCCGTTTGCCGTTTCAGAATGCCGTTTGCCGTTTCAGAATGCCGTTTGCCGTTTCAGAATGCCGTTTGCCGTTTCAGAATGCCGTTTGCCGTTTAGAATGCCGTTTGCCGTTTCAGATTGCCGTTTGCCGTTTCAGAATGCCGTTTGCCGTTTCAGAATGCCGTTTGCCGTTTCAGAATGCCGTTTGCCGTTTCAGAATGCCGTTTGCCGTTTCAGATTGCCGTTTGCCGTTTCAGAATTGCCGTTTGCCGTTTCAGAATGCCGTTTGCCGTTTCAGAATGCCGTTTGCCGTTTCAGAATGCCGTTTGCCGTTTCAGAATGCCGTTTGCCGTTTCAGAATGCCGTTTGCCGTTTCAGAATGCCGTTTGCCGTTTCAGAATGCCGTTTGCCGTTTCAGAATGCCGTTTGCCGTTTCAGAATGCCGTTTGCCGTTTCAGAATGCCGTTTGCCGTTTCAGAATGCCGTTTGCCGTTTCAGAATGCCGTTTGCCGTTTCAGAATGCCGTTTGCCGTTTCAGAATGCCGTTTGCCGTTTCAGAATGCCGTTTGCCGTTTCAGATTGCCGTTTGCCGTTTCAGAATGCCGTTTGCCGTTTCAGAATGCCGTTTGCCGTTTCAGAATGCCGTTTGCCGTTTCAGATTGCCGTTTCGCCGTTTCAGAATGCCGTTTGCCGTTTCAGAATGCCGTTTGCCGTATTCCGTTTGCCGTTTGCCGTATGCCGTTTGCCGTACGCCGTTTGCCTCGGTTCAGAATTCCGTTTGCCGTTTCAGAATGCCGTTTGCAGTTTCTGATTGCCGTTTGCCGTATGCCGTATGCCGTTTGCCGTTTGCTGTTTGCCGTTTGCCGTTGCCGCTGGTTATTGCTCGTTTGCTCGTTGCAGATGTTGCATTTGCCGTTTGCCGTATGCCGTTTGCCGTATGCTGTTTGCCGTTTGCCGTAAGCCGTTTGCAGTATGCCGTTTGCAGTATGACGTTTGCCGTTTGCCGTATGCCGTTTGTCGTTTGCCGTATGCCGTATTTCGTATGCCGTTTGCCGTAACTAAATTCAACCACATCCAACTGAACATAAAAAAATCCAACTACATATAATTGAACCTAACTAAATCCAATTAAATCCAACTACATCCAACTGAACCTAAATAATTCCAACTACATCCAAATGAACCTAAATTAATCTAACTACATCCAACTGAACCTAACTAAGTCCAACTACATCCAACTGAACCTAAATAAATCCAACTACATATAACTGAACCCAACTAAATCCAACTACATTCAGCATAAAGAATAAAGATCAAGCCAAATAAAGTCGCGAATATAAAGATGTGAAATGTTTTAACTGTGGATTGACGGGTCATACGTCTAAAAAAAATTGCGGGGCGTCCGGACGGACGGACGGACGGACAGACGGACAAGTCTATATCGACTCGGCTGTTGCTGCTGATCAAGAATATATATACTTTATAAGGTCGAAAATGATTCCTTCTGCCTGTTACATACATTTGCACGACTTTAGTATACCCTTTTTACTCTACGAGTAACGGGTATCCTTAATCGGCAAACAATCGGCAAACGGCAATCTCTGAAGTTTAGATTATTCCTTCTTTTAACCATTGATCGTCTTGGTCATCTATAGCGCACCGTTCAGAGAATGTGTGTCATAATCAAAATCAGAATCCAAGTCAGAACCAAAGTCTGAATCAAAGTCAAAATCAAAATCAAAACAAAAGCAGATTCCAAAATCAAAATATGCCGATTACCGATTGCTAATTGCCGATTGCCGACTACTCGTTCGCGTGAACTTTAATGTCCCTTCAAGACAAACGCGAAACTAAATTCCCTTGAGGTTTCCTGTTGCTTCTTATTGTACATTTCGTATTCTATGTAGGGATTACAATAATATCTTTCTTTTTCTCAGTGGTAACCTTTCCGACGAAGGGTTTAGGTCTTTACTTTTCCACAATCTTGCACTTTCATAGCTTCTAGTATTTTTTGAAAGTTCTTCCGATCATTAACGCTGCGAGCAGGGGCGTAGCTGTTCATACCGACAAAATAATTTACCCCACTAGATCGGAAGGCGTTTCTTTCATTTGGTCTTTCACCACCGACACTTCAATATACTGGAAAATGTAAGTAAAAGAAATTGGAATCCGGAACCGAATTGTTCGCTGCAAGCTCTAATTTAGCCACTTAGTTTTATGATTAGAAGCGGGACCGTCCGTCCGCAGGGCTATCAAGGCCAAAACAGCGGTCCAGTGCGGCTGCCAAAAATACAACAAAAGAACTATGAAGAGAGGAAAAGAGCAAATACAATAGAGCAGAGATGGCCAGCGAGAGCGAGGCCAAAAGTGAGACAGTATTGGTGTGCGGTTATCTGCTCTTTTGGTCTCAGCTTCGGCAAGCTTTCGGGTCGTGTACGTGGGAATAGCGAAATGTTTTCGCGAACCTGGAACCATCGCTGCAATAGAGCAGCGTAAGCTAGGCAAATCCATGGGCCATGATACAACAAAGAAAGTATGGCAAGCTCTCAGCTCGCTCTTTATTACAGCTTACAACTCAGCTTGCCAGTCTTCAATGGGCTTCAATGGGTTTCTCTCTAACGCACAGTCAAGCATGACTTCGGCATGCATTCGATGTGCATTGACGATTATGTTCGTGCCCCAGGGGCTAGGGCTGGGGAGCTCTGTCGTATACTGTCGGTGTGTCGACGTCGCTATCGAAGAGCGCTGTTGTATACACAGTGGATAGAAACGTTTCAGACTGTGATTTAGTTAGGGATAAATTACGAAAATGATAATTGAGTTAGCTTCGGCTGCTGGACCCGACACGGCCATTATACAATGGCTGCGCACAGTGGGATAGGATCGTCAACACCTTTCTGAGGATTACCCCTACTTACTAGGGATGCTTTTACATTTAGATTTGTTGGGGCAAGAAAAAGTTAAAAAAAGAGAAACAAAGCTCGTCGGGTAAAATAGCAAATTTGAAAAATAATAATATGGCCATATTGAAACAACTTTTTCTCAATAGCTGAGAATTTGTGCCTGTAATCGTTTGTCACGCTCACATCCCTAATGGCAAAAATCGAGCAATCCTTGGCGTCTTGTTTGATTTCCGCTTCTTGACTGGATGTGCACACAAACTTCTTGTAGCTGGCTCTGGGGTGAGATTTTCCTGGGCAAAGCTAAACAGCTTAAACTTCACACGCAGACACGTCTGCTGTTAAGTGCGATTTGGTGGCAGCACTGGCCACCCACTCCCTCCCCTACGCGAAAGGCATGAAGTGCATTAGCTGCAATTGAATTTGTACATTGTGTGGTCTTTGGATTTGGACGTCTTTCGAGTGCAATTTTGCTCCACCAAATTGGATTTGTTATGGCCAAGCCGCGTTTGTTCCTGACAGCTGGTGCCTGTGCTCGGGTTATGGGCAAAATTAATTAGAAAGCCGGGCAGGTGCTTGAAGGATAACAGACGCTAATTGAACGGCCGCAGCTGCAGCTGGAGAATGCTGTTGTAGGTGGATTATCGGACTGAAACAATCAAAATGAACACCCCCTAAGGGACTACTTACCAACTACTTACTAGCCAGCCAAAGCCTAACCCTTCTTCTTTGTCTACCCCCGGGGGGTTGTGGTCAGCCAATTGAAAAGATGGGAATCGATTGAGTTTTTTTCTTTGATGATTATAAACGACAATGGCCGCACTTTATTGAAAGATTTAGTTGTTTTCGATTTACAAAATTGCCAAATTTCATTTCATTTTTTTTTTTTTGCGATCGCTTATATAAAATATATATAAATATATATAATTAGAAGTGTTTATGTTTGTATATAGTAAATGTTATTTGTTATATATGTATAGTTATTATTTAATAAAGACAAATACGCGTATTAAGTATTATGTATGTATGTATGTGTTTGTTTTTAAGTGCTAAATGGGGAATACAATATCAATATGTAATGCATGGGTGTGTATGTACTTATATAGCGATTTTTACTCGTTTTTTTTTTTAATTTTCTTTTTATTATAATTTATAATGTGTTTGCCAATAATGCTTTAAAGTGTGAGTGTGTGTGTGTGTTTGTGTATGTAACTTTAGTTGTAAATAGTTGTATGTTAGCATTGAAAGAGGTTTTTTTTCATTTTGCAAAAAAATTATTGTTTCTGTTTTACATACATATATAAAAGTTTAATGTTTAATGTTTAATGCAGTGATAAATTTGTATCAAAAAGCTGGCTCATGTTTAGGATAGGGGAGGGTTTTTTTTTTGGTCTGCATTCTACAAGTTTATTTGGATCTAAACTACTTAACCCTTATGAGAGCGACAAGCGAAGAACTTTTTCAGATTTTACGAATTTAATCTTTTGGGTAAAAATATAGTTTTTTATACAAATCAGGTCAATCGTACGATGAGTTGACAAAATGTTGTAGTTTTTTGATCAAAGTATCAAATTATACTTTTAAAGCTAGATTATATTAGATCAGCACAAAAAAGTCATTTATTGCGCGAGTGGATCCTAAAAGCAAATTAGTATGCTGAGATAGCAGAAAAATGCCAAAAACTCCAAACAAAAAATGTCAAATTTGGGATTTTTAAATTAATCCAACATGGTTTTCCACATGGGATTTGTTTATATAAATTGATGAAGATTTAAAAGCATCAATAAAAAAATGCATGCAGAATATGAAATGTTGGAAGAGGAGATAGATAAGAAAGATGAGAATGCCAAAAGCAACCATCATTGTCGCAGTTGCGTTATATGCGGCAAATGGAAAATAGGGTAAGATTTACCAGCGTTGTGGGTATTCTGATAATGCGAAGACAGATTGTAAGATCTAATTATTTTCACACAGAATGACATGCTCAATAGATACGTTAAAATGATGGTACCCTGATACGCACTGAAAAGCGCATACATTGCAATGAGCCTGGCTGATGGCTGCGGACTAGCGCCCCCAGGAGACCGGTCTCTCCCAGATACCCATTGGAAAAGCAAACAGTTGTTACAGAACTCCAAGTCGAGACTCAATTTAAGACTCAGCAAGCCCCAGGCTTGGTTCAGAAGGTAAGGACTGAAGTCCGGCCAGTCATGTCAGTTGCCTGTTTGAATTGTTGGAGCTGCACTTGGGGCTAAACTGAAACACCATCTGCACTAGCAATACGAATCTGGTAATGAAAATATAATAAATTTTCATATATTTTATTTAAAATAACAACCGTACTGTTGTGACTTTTGGCCCGGACATGCTTGTTGCAGATCTTTCTGGACTGCGGACTTCTGCTGGAGGCTCTCCATGTCAACTGCATTAAAATTCTTTTAATTGGTTAGATCCCAAAAAATTTTCTATTTATGTACGGCTTTAATCAGAGCAATATATTCTTCCTCATGAAAGCGCTAAAAACGATTTTTGAGCTAACCTTTCTTTTCGGAAATTTTTGTTCGCTTCTGACAAAACAAATAAATAAAATATAAAGCTCGAACAGCTGTTCATACCATTCACAAATTCAGAGTTCTACGTTCGATGTTCGTGTGAAACGTTTGACGTCAAACCTTTTGCGAGTGATTTTACAACGTTTTTTTTTATTTGGAGTTCTTTGTTTGCATAAAAGACTTTTGTTCAGGGTTCTTCAAAAAGAGCGAATCCATAAAATGAGAGTGTAATGGTTTGGAACGCAAAGCCAAACTGACCTGCATCATCGACTGCTGGCCAGCGACTGCAAAGCTGTTTTGCTCTCTTGGCACAATCCTCGGCATGCGTTCGGCTCTTGTCGGCGTGAATAGCGAAATTTGTTCGGCACTCGCGGGACAGGCTTAAGACGTTTTACTTGCTTTCTGTATTCACCAATTCACTCACCGGCGCCATCACTTAACAAAAATGAAGGAATTAACACAAAGGCTCAATATAAAACGCCTCTAGTCGGGTGGGAGACGAACACTTTTCAAATAGAAAGCAGAAACCTAAAATAACAGCAACATAATTACTAGCCTTAAAATAATTTTACTATAAGTACGAAAACCAGTTTCAGCTCGCTACCAAATTGTACCCTGTCGCTCGCCTAAGGGTTAAGTTATTTCGTGTTTATTATATTCCTTTTAAATGCAGTTTTGAAGCAAAGTTGTGAAATCTGTTAAATCAAATGTACATTTATGTGTTTTTCTGTGATTGGACTAAATTTGGTTGACCATATCAGAACTATTGTGGATTTTGGTTTGGAATGTGCTTCCCGTCATTTTGCTTCCTGCTGCCTACTCGCCTTCAATTCTCATCTTTATCTTTTTCATCGTTCATTTTACAACTTTTGCGTTTTATTTAAAAAATCTTTTCACAATAAAAACAATTTGTACTTTCGAAAAGGGGGGGAGGGGCGCTTTCGGTATTTACTTACTTTGCTTATGTTTGATTTTGCTAGGATTTATTTAAGGTTCGTCTTCGCTTTACTTTGTTACATTTGTGTAGGATGCAGGAGTGCTGAGGTTCATGTTTTTTGTATCTTTGAATGTTTTTTTTTGTTTTTGGTTTTTACATGGTAATTTGTTTGTATGTATGTATATTTGCTTTACGTTTTTAACAAGGAAATTAAATGATATTTTTTCAAAAAATCTAAATGGAGAATTGCCAGGCAAAGCAAGGTCCTGCCCGTTGGTTCTCAATTTGTGTTCGCCTGCACCTTGCTCTGGCCCTGTCAGCACATTTGTCTATTTAGCAAGATTCTTTCTTTTTTTTGTTTTTTTTTTATATGTTTTTGGTTTTTTGTATCAGGTCCAAAATCAAATTTGACTAATTCAAGGAATTAAAGTTTCATTGCATCTAAATAAGGTAAAGTGTATTTTTGTTTTAATATTATTATCATATTATTTTCATAAATTTTCTTTTCAATAATAGAAACGAAACAAAAAACTTAAACAAAATTCCACTATGGCTCTTCATCGTCGTTCCCTTCATAAGCTTTCAACCAACTCATTCAAAGTGTGAGACAGACAGTGAGAGAGGGAGAGAGAAACTAGTTTAACTAAAACACAAAACAAAAATAAAACCATTGGCTGGCTACGCCCTGAAGTGGGCAAAGATGTTTTTTGTGTTCCGTTCAGGGCCCTGAATAACGCCTTTACCTGAGCAGCAGAAATTCTTCTAAAAGAGTAGACGCAGTCAGGGCCCGGGACAAGCACAAAATCTTTGCCCCAATTGAGTTCGTAGGCTTAGCTGAGGCTCTACATAAACGTAGGTGTGTGTGTGTGTGTTTGGTGTGTGTGTGTGTGTGTCTTATAACGAAACATACCAAGTTCAATAATGACGATTTTCAAATAGATTATACATAGTACAATGAAAACTTCATATGCAATATATGCCATATATAATAGATATTTTCCATATTCATAATGCGTAATAATGCAATAATAATAGCCATAAAGATATAAACTCTAAATTGTAGTATTTCTTTGCTGTGTGTTGAGTTGAGTTTCGTTATCGTTTTCGAGTTAGGAGCAATCTCTGGAGGATAGTCAAGGAGGAGAGGATCTAACTGCTAAATTTCACTACACAAAATTGCATTTGAGTAACATAAGTGTGTCTTATGGCAGCTTTGATATTTGTATTTTAATTGTTTGGCAGCATTTCTTCAGTTTATATAAATATGTGTGGTATTTGATATTTTGTTATATATGTTGTGTATATTTGTATGCTTTTAGTTTGGAGACATTTAAAAAAAGAGTCGCTTTAGTTTTAGAAGATTGCATGCATTTGGTTGCTCACCAGCATTTCTTTACTAATGAAGGATCAAATATGCCAATTGGTACATCTTAGTTGCTGAATAATAATTGAGTTTATTTAAGGGCGCTTAAAAGATTCAACTTTTTTGGGTCATCATTTTTTATGCAGTCCTTAAGCCCAATATTTTAAGTTCTGTATTGATTCTACTGTAAGTGAGTTTTATTCAAAACTTCAGACCATTTAAATATTAATTTAGAATAAATGGTCTTTGGTGGAAACGTTTTAAGGACACGGTTTATAGTTTTCACTGCCAAGCGGCAGTGACGCTGAAATTAATTTTAACTCTAATCTTCAGCACCGATTTTTCACATCAGAACCGCGCTTAAAACTCTACCTCGAGGTGGTGTGGAAAAAAGTTTAAAAGTAACTATCCACAACCCGCTCACTTGGATGTTGAAGAAAGTCGCAAATGCAGTTAAATTCTAGGGCTAAGTCGCTGACAATTTGTTTTAATATTATTATTTATTTGACATTTGACGAAAAGCATTTCCATTTTTTGGTACAATAACTGCATATTTCAAAATGCTTTTGAAAAAAAAAACCGTGGATGACCGCCTTTTGACTTTTTGCTTGATAATTCTTGATAATTCGCGGTCGATCGAAGAAAATTTTTAAAAAAATTTTTTTGAGCACAGGTCGGTAGGCCGGTAGGCGGGAGAGAGCCACAGTGTTAGCGTTGGACAGCAAAATTCTGTTCAGGGGATTTTAAGATTTAGTTAGCATGACGCACTGGTCGACTATTGGAGGCTGATGACAATCAAATCTTAAAAACCCACGTTAATCAACACGAAGCCTATAAACTACTAGGAAACTTCGTAGGCAAACAAACACGTGTTGACGCCAGTATCTTTGGTAAAAAATAAGCAAAATAAGGCTCATTGTGACTCAATGAAACAAAAATTATATAAAAACAGCAAACTTAATGCAAACAATTTGAGTGGCTTGGAGAGTGGAGACTTTTTATTAAAACTAGTTAATTTAGTCATTAATTTACATCTTTTGAGTAAGATCATTCCATTAATACTCGAATAAAATGAACAGGTTAAAGGACCAAACTAAAACTTTTTATCAATGAGTTAATAATTAAACGAACCAAAGAGCAAACCAACTTTTTCTAAAGTCAATTGGCCCGCTGATCACGATAATCGTCATGAATAAAAATTCTATCGGCTAGTTATCTTTTTTCGATTTTTTCGAAAGTTGCCTCCTAAATGGAGTTTAAGTAACTTTCATAACTTTTTTGGTTTTCAACTGATTTAAAATTTCTAAAAGAAAAACTTGGCCAAAAGTTTAATTTTCAAACAAAAATGTTTTAGGTTGAGTGCTTTTAATGCTGTGGGCTTCTTCTTTTGCTTGTAAATGCATAATGTTACCAAATTGTTGAAAACTATTTAATTTGCTTTTAATGAAAGCCCTCAAATTTCCCATTTTTAGAAAAAATTATTCAGCAACTATAGCTGGTCTTTACCCTTCAATTTAAACCATTTGTTCAAGTCCTATGCTGGTGAGCGGCAAGTATATTTCGGTTATTTTGTATAATAAATTGCTCTTGAATTTTTCTATTAAAATTTCCTTAATAAAATGCTCGTCATTTTGTGAATATTTTGTTTTGGTTTAACATTTTTGTTGTTTGTATGTATGTACTCGTCGTATGTATGTATATTTTGTAAGAATTAAACTAGAAAAATTCTAATTTGAGGTATGTATTCCATTAAATTTGTAATTGTGTTGTGTGTGTGTGTGTGTGTATTTGGTAAATACTAAAACTCTATGAAGCGTGCTTACACACTAAGAAAGCTTACTAACTGATTCTTACATCTACTTAGGGTGGCTGACCACCTGCAACCTAGTGCAGCTGTTGCCTTAAGACTTGAAGCGACACCGAAAGCCATATTTGTGTATATATAAATTTACTTTCTAGCAGCCACAAAACTACTTTTTCGATTATTGCTCTGTGAGCAGAGAACTTAGGTTGGTTAGGGGGAATTTGTTTGCGGATTGTGTGTGTAGAATTTTGTCACAGTTATGAGTTGATGTTAATGATTGTTGACAACTAAATCTAAGTTTTAAGCTTAATGAAATATATCCCAAAATTTTAGAAATTTTCAAGCCAAAATCAAAATACCACATATCCATTTCTTATGCTCACATTTTTGAATTTTCGTTCTTTTTTTTGGAAAAATATATATAAATAATTATTTTCTTATGAGTAGGTTTTTTTGTGTTTTTTTTTTGGGCCAATGCTTTGCTTACCAAAATTTTTCAATCAATTAAATATCACATATCGGGGAGCTCTTTTTAAGGATTTTGAAAAAAAAGGAGAACACAAAGCAAACTGATTGTTTTGGAGTGTGACATTGAGGCGTATACTTAATTTTTAATGCCAATTGCTTAGAGGGAATTTGTTTGTGGCTGGAAAGTGTGTTGATTAATGTTAATGAAAATGTGTAATTGGTGTTGCTGTGCTTACATGGAAACAGGATGATGACTCTGTGTGAGTGTGAGTGCGTGAGTGGGTGTGAGATGACCGATGACTGACATGACATGAGAGTTGATGACTTTGTATAGATGACGCTCTGAATATTTTCTAAATTACATTTGTTTTTTTTGTTTTTGTTTTTATTTGAGGTATTCTCGAGCCACACACACTTCGTACAAAGCTCTTGCGTGCTTCCATTCTTCTTTAACAATGAGGTAGAATTTTGTGTTTTGCTTGGTAGTCTCTGTTTGTTTTTTTTTTTTTTTTTCATTTACTTGGAAGTCCTTGAATTCTTTGATTACTTCAAATACCTGAATTGCTTGGATGTTTTGTCTTTACCCATCTAAATCATCACATCATTAGTAGTTGGTAGTGTTTTATACGTTATTTGGGGCATTATGTTTAATTATTTATCAGTCAGTCAGTCTTGATTTGCATACTCTGGTTGGTTACCTTTGTCTCTTTACATCACATCATCACACAATCGTCATCAGTCCTATCATTGTTGTTGTTGTTATGCAACTTACGACTAAGCTTAAACGCTAAGTGAATAATATATGTAATAGAGAACAAGAACACAACATCGAGGGATTGGAAAAACGAAGGGCACACACGTCTAAAACCTAAGTACAACACATAGACGACTTATGAGACTTATAGAGAAAAAAGTAAATGGCAACGATTGTTCGACAATTCATATTTCGTTTCATATTTAGCATGTTTTTCGAAAGAATACATAGTTTAGTGTTCCGATATATATATATATATATGTACTTGTATGTAGTGTAACTTATTTGGTAAGAGGGAGGGGGCTTCTAGACTACAGCGAGTCCGGGCCGTGGCCTTTGGAGGAGGGGGCAGACCAGCGCTTGGGCCTTCGCTCGTATTGCTTGATCAACACGCAATCCTATGCTAAGGTTTATATGTTCTCCGATGCAATGATTAAACCGATCGTTGGTCCACTTACCCAGCTATCGGTTTAGCTTAAAATTAAAGCGGTTATGTGTGTGAGTGCCTAATCTAACGAGTAGTAAGTTTACGTTTAAATAAAATTCGTTTCTAGCAAAACCTGTGCGCCTGCATTTACAGGATTTTCATATGCTTCTTCTTGACGTTTGCAATTTTACACAAAAACGCTACGACTTAAATGCTAAACAAGTGCAGCCCACTATGGATACCCTATACAAATGGTTCAAACTCAAATTAGGAAAGCCTCAACTCATAAAACGCAAAAATAGGAATTGTTAAGGAATTGATTTAAGGTTTGGTTTTTGTTTTTGTACTTTGGCAAGAAATTTGTTTTGTAACATAACGAGAACAAACGTGAACAAAAATTCGACTACAACATGGACAAAGACGCCCCTCGAGGCGTTCAACTTAAAATTCAACTAAGAAATTGATTTAGTGCTGACACAAAACTGGAAAGGAGGGGGCATAACTAGGCTAGGAGGGGGCGGGGTAATAATAAAAAGGGCGTACCTATGTAGATACTCTATAAACTATTTTATGCTGCGATTAACATGTTCCTACGTTGTATAAGTTACTATATAACCATAGATGTGACTAAACTGAGGTAATTCGGGCAATGCTAAAATTAATCGCAATTCGGAGGAAAGTTGTGGTGGCTGCTTCGGTTGGAACCGAATATTGTATACCCTGGCGAAAAGGTGCAACAGGTTGACACAAATTAAATGAAAATGTTTGAATATCTGAGGTAGGTTCAGGCTTTTGTTTCTGTGGAGCATTAATGTATATCAGTAGGCCGATATGTTCCAACAACAGAAACAAAAAAGATTTTGAGGGTTTGTTAGTTTGGAAGATATTGTGACTGCAAAGCAAAAGCGGCACAAAAAAAAATAACAACTGGTTTGTAACGAGTGAGTTTGAATTATATTATTTATTTTATTTAGAGAATAATTTTTTAAATTTTTTATTTTGCGAAGAGAATCAAAATTTTTGTTTTCGACTAGAGTGAATTGAGCAGCTTGGAGAGTTAATGCTGAGAGCGAGTATTGTCAAAAGACAATACTTTATCTTGGAACAATAACTACAAAGTAGCGCAATCGAAAGTGCCTTTTATTGAACAATAGGGCTTGCGATGGACAAGTCGCTCTCCCACTTAGGCCACTTTGGGCCCATTGCGATGCCATATTTATTCCCTATTAAGCACAGCTCGCAAATAACTGTTGACCGTTTATCCCTTTGCGGTCCGACAAAAACGTGCACGCTTGCTCTCTCTCTCTCTGAGCAAAACACTTCGTTTTGCTTTGTTTTGGTTTTCAATTGACTGTGAACTGAGAGTTGAGCTATTCCAGTTGTGCTCATTTAATAACAACTTACAGATAGCGATCCGACTGATCGCTCGCACATTAACAGTCAGCAGATGAGCAAAAAAATGAAAGGCTCAGCGTAAACGCTCTTTTTTGTTTGTTTGTGTGCGACACACAAGCGAAGGTTAGCTTCAAACGAAAGTTTCGCGAAGAACTTTATTCGTATTTTGTTTAGTTTAAGCGAAACCCTTTGTGAGTTCCCTTTTATCTTGCTTCTCTCTGCAGCAGGTAGATAATGAACGAAAACAACGCCGCGTCGCCTTCGTTTGCTGGACTTTGACTTTGCATTTTCAGTATGTCTTTGAAGCCCTTATACTTAGGCCGGCGAATGGTGGAATTTACATTATTATATTATATTATATTAACATATTAATTCTACCACGGACCAGCGTTTATAATTTGGCTTCGCTGTGGTTTAATGTTCATGATTGTATTGTCCAAAGTGCTGTTAATTGCTTCATGTTTAAATCAGGCCAATCACAGGGAAGCAACCGCTTTTTCGCAAAGAAATGCCTGGATGCAGCTGCAATGGGAGTCAAAGCGATGAATTTAAATAAATATTCTTGTAAAAAATTACAATTAATTCGAGTTTTAATGTACTAAAAAATTTTAGGACCGAGTGAAAATGAGACTCGTAAAACTTTCGAGTCAACATTCGTGAGCGAATTGTTCGCGTACGAATGTTCGCGTACGAATGTTTGCCTGCCACAAACTGAGCGACACAAGTATCATAAACGAACGTTTGGCGAATTTGTAAACGAAGGTTTTGTTCGTTTTTTAGTCGCTTTGAGGTTCGCGGGCGAACTTTTGGACTTTTGGTCGGGTGGAAACGAACGCCTCATTCGCACTCACACGCATACAAATGCAACAGACTTTTATTTTCTTCGCTCGCGTTCAAACGGTCTGCGAATGAGCAGAGCAAAAGGGCAACAATAAAATTGATTGTTATCTGAGCGCAGACCTATTCATACAAAAGACGATGTGAACGGTTCGTTTCTGACTCTTTGGTCAAAGGGTCCGTATGTAATAGTTATTTTTGGACAACGAACAAGGGTCAACAGTTATTTGCGAGGCACGTGCTATTAACACTATTTTTTTTAATGCTGAGAGGGATTTTAGTTACGGAACCATTGTGTAAACAAAGTGAACTTGAGTAGAGCTGAGATCTCTAGCCCAGATTTCTCCGAGAGGTAGAGTAGCAGTAGTTAACCAAGTGTCCTGAGTCTCCTTCTAATCAAGGTGGGACAGTGGCAAAAAAAGAAGTTGTACCGATTTCTTTTCTTCTTCTTTGTTGCATCATGAGCAGGGCTCTCCAAGAAGAGATGACGAATATGTGACCCAAGACCAATATAATCTCTAAGATGCCAAACGGCACAGATGAGAGAAATCTAGATAACACGTTTGCTCGGTGCCTCTTCCCTGCCAGCTGCGCTGCTGTGGCGCTCAGGTTCGATTCTCGCCCTGTCTTGCTCTATCGCGGTTGTATTTTGTTTGCGCCAATGATGGCCGATGGGTTGGAGTGAGACAGAGTGCAGTCGGTTCGATTCCGTGACGAAGACGGTTCGAGTTCGTGACAAATACGGTTGCTGTCTGAGACTGAACTGGGTTCGACCGAGCAAACGTGCAGTCTAGATAATAGATGGTCGTTGCAAACGGTCATATATTGGTTTTGCACTATGCAGCTATTTTTTTGGTGGCGACGAAAATCGCGCTCTCTCCGCTCACACAAAGTTGAGAGCGTAAAAATCTAAAAATAGAATGCACTTGCTTGTGTGAGTAATGCTTTAGAATACGTGAGCACACTTACAGTCGTCGGCTGTCGCTGTATGCGTATAAAAAGCCGGCTGGCTCTAGAGCGCTCTCTCTTTCTGGCTCTTGAAACAATTTTAAGAGAGCCAAAAGCCAGTTGAAAAGCCAGCACCGAAAAATCGTGTGCAAAAAAATCGTATGGCGTTACTCATCTTCATATTCTAATGTCTTTGATGTGACTGTCTCTCTCTCTCTCTCTCAATACAAACAGTGATGCATGATTCGGCAAGCATTCGGTGTGAATTGCCGAGTATATACGGACGCCAGTTCCATGGCTGGGGAACCGTGGGGTATAGGATTGCAATAGTATAGAATTCTCTCCTTAGTACACGCACTTTTAGTGCAAAACCCTTGCCGTATGAGACACTCTGACACGCATTACTTTAGCAACCATTTGGTGTGAATTGAAATGTGCTTTGAAGTCAAAAACATTTCTGAGATTTTTGATCATGTGATTATCCGAACATCCGATGAAAATTCGATCATCCATGTAAAGAAAAGCTTGTGAGAGTTCTAGACCTGAAAAGGCTAAGGTAATCATGAGTTGAAATGAATTTTGGGGCTATTTTAATCCCATAAGTTAATCGCTTGAAACGATATGAGCCGTTGCTTGTAGAAAATGAAGTTATATTTCAGTTCAATCTGGTGAAAACCAGACATTAGGTCGAGACATGAAAAATATGTTGCTCAAAGATATCTTTAATCCTTGGAAGTGGAAATTTATCAGCCAATAAATTTTTATTTATGGGGCGATAGTCTACTTACGAGTCTCCAACTTTTTCCATATATAAGATCTCTCACACACGATATTCCCTAAAATGCTCAATACGAATAATTCTTTTCAAAGATGCATTTGCAGTTAAAAAAGAACAATTTTGGGACTGAAAAGTGTAATAAGGATTTTTTGCTCCTTGAAAGCAGACGGACTTATTTGAACCTATCAGGCCTGATGTCGTTTCCGAATTCGATTGATCGAAATTGATTAGAGTTGTGATTTTTTTGCCACCAAAATGGCATTTTGAAGTGAAAATCCGAAAAAACGTTAGGCTTTTGGAAGCAGGAATACTTTACAATTCCGATTCCGCATAATGCGATCGAGAACGGTATATCTACCTTTGGTCAACATGTTTACTTAGCCAGGGTATATACCCACCCACCTAGCTTTTATTCCCACTACAATTGCTAAGCAAATACAATTCGGTAAAGGTTTTGCAAACTCGGCAGTTTTATCGTCCGGCATTTGAGTGCTTTTTTTTTTGTTTTTTGAGTGAAAGCAAATACAAACCAAAAGAAAACTTAATAACCAAAAATATCGGGGGATAACCAAAATAAAAACGCATCAACAGTATTAAAAATATTTCATTTAATCATTTGAAAAATTCAACAAAAATTCAATATTAATTATGATAATAATGATAGCAGAAAAGTTATGTAGTTTGTGTTGGTGTGTGTGTTTGTTTATTGAAATATAATTAAATTTATTTAGTGTTTCTTTTATATGTTTGTTGTTGTTTTAATAATAATAATCGTAATAAAAAATCAACTAAAATATTCAACTAAATTACATTAAAAGTAGACAAGTGGAATTGCCAAAAAATGGGGAAAGGAGGGGAAACAACTAAAAAGGGGAAGGGGCAAAAGGTACAAAGTATTTTTTGTTTGTTTTTACACATTACAACAAAAAGTGAGCTAAATTCTTTGTTTTTTTTTTTTTTTTTTTTTTGGAGAAAAATCATACTAAAAGAAATTTTGGGTGTGCGGCGGGGATGCGTACAACTAAAAACAAATATTTGCTACGCGCTCTGCTATTGCCTTTGCTTAATTAAATAATTACAAATTATATAAACAAAAGAGCGGAAGAAAACAAGAAAAAAACGTTGCGCAAGTTTTCCAGTTCAAATTGCCTAAACTTTACCAATTTGTACATTTCTTCATCAGATGATCTGAGAGAGCTCGAGGCTAACACTGGAAAAGTCCTCAAAGATGTTGTTTTCGATGCGCCTGGAGCTTTCAAAATTAGTTTTTTTGTTTTTGTTTTAAAGAATTTTGGTTAAAGTTTAAACATTTTGGCATATGATTGAAGATCAAATTGATTTTTGTTGTATAAAAAGCGCGCAAATATTTTGTTTTATTTTTTTTTAAACAAAAAAACTGCCTTCATTTGTTTATAAGGTAAAATTGAATATTTGATTTAAGTGTAAATGTTTTTTTTTTTCATTTTCGTTTTTATAATATAATATGCATTTTATAAAACATTTGTTATTGATTTTTGCTAAGGAGGTAATATAAATTACAAGTTAATTTTATTATTCATTATTAGTTGTGTGTGTGTGTGTGTGATTTGTGTGGTAGGTAGAGCAATGTGAGTAAGGGAAGTCTGACTATTTGTAGGGTACATATGTCTATTAGATTAGTTTAGTTTTGGGTACTTTGATAAATTTCTCTCTTTTCGTATTTTCTTGGTGGTTGAGGTGGGCATCAGTTATCTGTGTTTAACTTGTGTTTATCTCTTTTCAACTAAACAAAAGATAAAACAGCATATTTATATTTAGTAGGTAGAATCAAACTAAAACATGGGCTCTGACTTACACTTAGTATACTTTAGTTGGTGGTGCGGTGCTAATGCTGCTGCCTAAGATCTTTCCTATAGTATTATAGCTTTATAGAACTTATATCTGTGCCTAAGAATGTATGCCAATTAAATGTCTATATAACTCTATATAAGGGTGTTGAATGTGTCTGTGTGTGTGAGTGTGTCATGTATAGTTGTGTGCCTATAAATTAATTGTAATTGTTTTTGCTTATATAAAACCTTAAATTTAGACGAAAATTATATATAGTAAATATATATAATTCCCTCAAGTAAATGCCAAAAGATTTTTAAAAACGATTTTAAGGGAGGGTTAACCTATATAAGTATTTTCATCAATATTTCCAATACAAACAAAAAATGTACTATCACTCAGTGTTTTTTTTTTTTTTTCGTTCATGCGTTCTGAAAATATGTAAAAATTACTCTTTTTTTCTTCCTTTTTTATGTTTTTTTTTTTTTTTTTTGGTATATAAAATGGCGGCAAAGCTAAATGCCCAAAGGGGGGGTATAAAAATTAATTCAAGTTTATGTCAAGGTATATGCAAATCAGTTTTGTTTTCATCTTTTTTCTAAGCTATTAGCACTGAAAGTCACCAAAGGATTCGAGGATGAGGTAAAGGGATAAAGTATGGGGAGCAGGAAAGAGCATTCACAGTTTTTGTCAATTTAAGGTTTTAAATCCCTGCAGATGAAACACAGAAAGTAAACAGAAGAACAAAACTAACGAACCGAACTTTTACAGGATAAAGTCGAGAAGCCGAGGGGTCGGCAGTCCGAACAGAGAAGTTGCGTTCTAAATGGCAGCAACTAACAAGGTATGGCCAGCAGCCAGCAGCATTGCAAGCTGAGAGCTTTTTCTGAAAGCAGCACACTAAAGCGAGCCGACAAAACACACATGCTCATTTGGGCGTGGCGTGTGTGTGATTAGCCACGCTCATTTAGCACTTCGTTGTTGTTGCAAATGAGCGCAGTATAAGCTACATAAGCGTTTACTGTCGGCAGTGTTGTATACACAGAGTCTATCCTCTGTAGCAGCGACATCGATACACCGACACTTAACGAGCTTATACTGCTCTCTCTTTTACAACAACAAACATGTGCTAACTGAGAGCGCTCCTCTCCTTTGCAACAACAAACAAGTGTTAAATGAGAGCGCTGTAGCGTATCTAAACCAGCGATGGCCAGAGAGAGCGAGGCCAAAAAGTGAGATAGTATTGGTGTGCGAATATAAAGCGCCGAGAATTTGCTTTGACCCAATCGCTTCGAACTCTGTCGAGCGTCTGACGCCTTTCTGCTCTTTTGGTCTCAGCTTCGGCAAGTGTTCGGGTCGTGTACGTGTGAATAGCGAAATGTTTTCACCCCCGGGAAGGAACCAAGGACCATCGCTGATCCAAACACACACATGCAATGGCAAAATGAGCATGTGTGTTTTTCCGGCCACTGCACTTTCAAGCTGAGCAGAGAGCGTACTGAACGCCGACCATACCTTTATTAGTTGTAACATGGCAGAGAATAAAAACTTTAAAGCTTTTTGGTTGACAGTTTTTCTCTGCTGAAACTCTGCCCACTTATCTGCTCACATTGCCGACCCCAACTCGAGCTTTCACCTATTCTTTGTTCGAAAGCGTTAGCTACTCCGCTGTGAATTTAATATTAGATTTACGTTACGTACTTTCACAGAAGGGCAAATATCAAACAAAGTTCTATCACGCTGCTGAGAATTTCAAATGAAAAGTTAAAGAAACATACTTCTTAATCTATGCGCATTCACAGTTGCTTTTTTGGGTGGGTTTTAAATTTTTTTTTTAGAAAAATCTGTTCCTCACGAACAAAGTGTTCACAACTTGAATGGTTTTTTTTTGATAGGATTTATCTATCAGGGGGTATTCACAGTTTGGCTGTTGTGTTTTTTTTTTTATATATCGAGGCAATTTTGGTAGATTTTTAAATTTTTCATAAAAATTTCGTTCATTGTGAACAGTCACAGTTTGAAGGCGACAAATAGGTATCAAGCTAACCCTTTATTTGGTTAGCTAAGAAGCACCAGAAGGTCAACTTGATACATTTCACAGATGTTTTGACGAAACTTAAGCTGCTAGATTTTAAGTTCGTATCGAACAGAGTAAAACACAGAAAAGAGGGATGATCTTAATTTCGTATCGAATATGGTTAACACAGAGGATATTGGGGGACAGATTTTGAGTTCGTTTCGAACTTATTTAAGTAAAGATGAAGAAAAAACAAAGGAAATGATAAACTCACAAAACAAGCTCAGTTTTTGAAAAAAAAACAGGCCTACATTGGGACAAAGACTTTACACAAAGTTGTTGAACGGTCAAGCAAGAATTTTAAATGTGGACCGAACACAAGGAATCGCGCTAGAACGTAAGTGTAAACACACAGACAGCACATAAATGTAAAATCGTGGGGTCCACATAAAAAATTCACTTCTTTGTAGGTTACCCAGCTTTGTGTTTCTCGAGAACTAAGGAAGGGACAGGGCTTTTAATCGAAATTCCCATTATAATTTTTTGGGTAATTGAAAATATAATTACCATTACAATTACCATTATTTCGTAATTAAAAATTTAATTACCATTACAACTACTTTCACCTAATGAAAAATTGTATCGAAAATCTTCAATTACTTTTAATTACCAATAATTAAGTTTTTAGGTATAATTAATAAAGTAATTGTAATGATAATTGTAATTTTTAATTACGAAATAATTGTAGTTGTACTAATACAATTACATCTTTAATTACTCAAAGAATTGTAAAAGACAATTTAATTACCATTAACCAATATTTCGTAATTAAATATTAAATTACCATTACAACTTCGTTCACCTAATGAAAAATTGTATCGGAAATTACTTCAATTACTATTAATTACCAATAATTAAGTTTTTATGTACAATTAATGAAGTAATTGTAATGATAATTGTAATTGTACTAATACAATTACATTTTTAATTACTCAAAGAATTGTAAAGGTAATTATATGGTAATTTCGATTAACAGTCCCGGTAGGGCCTCAAAATGCAACGTAAAGTAGCAGTAATCACATCTTGCAAGTCACTGTCGCACTTTTACTGTTTTTTTTTGCATTGCATAACGGGCTGGTGTAAGCTTAGTAGAAGTTAACTTAACAGGGAATGCTAGAGTTTGTTTAAAACACAGAAGTAGAGGCTATCAGGCCTGTTCCCGTTTTCGATTTCGATCAAATCATGCGGAATCGGAATTGTTAAATGTTCTCGCTTCCAAAAACCGACTGTGTTATTCGACTTTTAACTTCAAATTCAATCCTCTGAATGGTAAAAGATTCGACCGAATTCTTTAATCGTTTCTTGGAAATCACAATTCTTACCAATTACAATTAATCGGATTCGGAAACGGGAACAGACCTGTATGTTTAGAGTAATTGGAAAAGATAATAACTTTTAGGATGGTATAAGGAAATTTGGTTTCAATTTAAAGTTCGTATCGAACCTATTCAACACAGAGTGCTAAATTTGTGAGTTTCGTTTCGAATCAGGGTAAACACAGAACAGAGCTGGGTTAACACAGTTTCGATTGTTAAACAGAAAAAAAGAACTTTTAGGTTGGGCGAAAGAAGGGGTTGGTTTTAGTTTAAAGTTCGCTTCGAACCTATTAAACACAAAAGAAATGGACTTAATGCAGAGTGCTAAATTTTAGAGTTCGTTTCGAACCAGGGTAAACACAGACCAGGGCTGGAGACTTTAACACAGTTTCGACTGTTGAACAGATTTTTGAGTTTAAGTGGCCTAAACATTTTATTCACAGTTGCAAGAGATTATCAATTTTGTTACAAACATTTTCATTCACAATTGGGGGAGTTGGGATTTAGGTGTGGGGGGAATATTTTTTGGTGACTTTTCTTTTTCATGCACAAAAGTAAACACAAAAAAACAGGAAACATTGAACCGCTCTATAAATTGTGGGATGTGGGTGTGCCATACCTCTAAATGTATTTTTTTTTGTTTATTTTAAATTTAGAAAAAATGGTTGCCTTAAATCCTACTAAACCTAATCAGAGTGAGTGTGTGTGTGTGTTCAATTAAGACACACACACACGGACACACTTTACCTTTAGAGATCCATCACATACGGCTGCTCTACATTAACAACAACAACACTACAAAGGTTGGACAAAATAATGAAAACCTAAAACGTACATACATACACATAAATATATATATATTTAAAAAGAAAAATAGCTAACCTACTGCTTACACTCTTATGAATTAATAATCACGCTGCGCCGAAAAATTGTTGGTTTTTGGTTCCTTTCACTTTAGTAGAAAGAACTTATCATAATTATAGTGAACATGTATGCCACATAGCTTGAGAAATGATCCGATTTGCATATACCTTTTGCTATACGAGTATGTGTGTGTGTGTGTGATTCGGAGGGGTCAGGGTAGGTTGGGGATTAAACTGAAATTTTTGCTTACTAAAAACTAGAAGTAATTACCAATCGTTTCGGTAAAGATGTGCAAACTTATCATTTAGATTTCGTTTTAAGTTTTATTTTTGTAGCAAAATTTGTTTTTGTTTTTGTTATTGAGCAGCACAGCAATTTTATTTAGTTTAAACAAACTTTTTGCTTTGCTTTCAATTTTTGCTAAAAAAAATATCAATGCAATTTTCAAGTGATGTTGTTTTTTTATACATGAAGAAAGAGAATAAAACTAAAAATTAATAAAAAAAAACTCAACAAAAAATAACAAGGAAATTGTTTATAGTTTTGCATTGTTTTTTTTTCTCTCAGTGTAGATGTAATTTTGTGTGTGTTTGATATTTTTAAAAATTTTGTGGTTTTTTGGAAACTTTCGCTTTTCGGTTCTTACAATTTTACTAGACATCTTCGCTCAGTTGTTCATGCTGAGATAATCATTGAAGAGCTGCATACAAGCGGCAGCCCCGCCGCCAGTGGCCTCTTCATACAACTGGGCATAGGTGGGCGCCTGACGTCTGCCGCCAACCATATTGGTGGCAGCATTATGCCGCCAGATATTGGCCGCCTCTAGCAGCTCTCCGGCTGAAGATGAGGAATTCGAACTGACGTCGGAGGCATCAGCTTTGGTGTGGCTGCCGTTGTCCTGGTTGATGTTTAGATTACCCAACAAATCGGTAAACATATCATGACCCTGAAGTCGCGATGATGATGTGGATGACGGTGAAGAAGTGGCACCCGGTAGCTCCCATATATTGAGTTTGCCATAATGCGTTTGGCTCCAACTGTGGTGACTGCCGTTCGAAGAGGAGGAGCTGGTCAAAGAGGCGGTGGGTGAGGCGGCATGTTGTAGATCCTTGAAATTGTCCCTGAGTTGGGTTTGGCCACCGCCGCCAACATTGGATGAGGTTTGAGTCCATAACATTTCCTTGCTGTTACTGGTGGTGGGACTGAGCGAGGGTTGAGAGCCGCTACCCGAGGAGCAGCCGCTGGTGGAGGCAACCGAAACATTGCTGCTGTTGCAGCCCCAAAGAGCAGAAATGGCCTCGGCCTGACCCATGGATTGAGTCCAGGCGCCGTTTAACTTGGTGTTGTTTGAATTATGGCTAATTAATAAGTTACTAATACTGCTGCTGCCGACACCAGAGTTGCTGTTGTTGGTCATTTGCTGCTGCTGTTGCTGGAATTTGCTCATCACATCAGCCATGGCCATGAGGCTATTGGAGTAATTTAGTTTGTGTTGAGCAGTTGGAGGAGGCTGCTGCTGCTGCTGCTGGAAGTTGGCCATGCGATAATTGCCTTCATTGGCGCGTTGAGAAGAAATGGCTGCCGTGCTGGCAGCTGTTGCTGTAGGCTGCTGCTGCTGCTGCTGTTGTTGCGGCTGTTGCTGCTGCTGCTGCTGCTGTCTTACCTGCTGATGCTGTTGAGCATGAGGATGAGCTCCAATTAGTTCGGGATTGATTTGTTGCTGCAGCGGTGCCGAATAATCAATGGCTGCATTATAAAGCTTCTGCTTGGAGGCCGTTGGAGCACCCGTAGGTGACCCCAACGGGGCCTCATGTTATGCGAGCGTTTGCAACCGCGTCGCTGTGCTCTTGGCATAGCAGAAGCTCAGCGGCTTCACAAAATGAGTATCCTGTGTGTTGCAATAGGGGCAGGTCACCCCGTGTGAATAATCACTATAGAAGCTAAGACGCTGCTGCGGATGCATTAGCATTTTGAAGCAGTTATTGCACTAAAAATATAAATCATAAAATGAAATTAAATAAAAACATTTAAATAAGTTAGCAGGAAACTTACCTTAAAACGCTCAGAGCAGCAGGGCATGGCCGCAAAAATGTCATAGGCGTACATAGTGCCCAGAACCAAGCTGGAGCCATCCCAAGGCTCATTACAGAATCTGTTGAAAATATACAGAAAAAAGGCGAATATTTTAAAATCTAATTTAACTTTAGTTTGCCACAAAGTTACTTTACCTGCAGCTGATAACGCGACTGCTGGAAGTGCCATCTAAGCAACTCATGCACACACAGGTCAAGTATAGGGTGCGTCCCTCGTATTTAACCTGCAACAACCAAAAACAAGTAAAAACTTTTAAGTTTAAATTGACAAAAAGAAAATGTGAAAACGCAAGGGAATGAGAGTAACATACAAAAGACGTGGTTAACCGGTCGCCTAATAATTCAACAGGACTCCCAAGGAGGCAGGAGACAGGCAGGACCATAACAATGAAAAATTGTTTTCAAAGGCTGAACAAAAATGTTCATTAAAGAATGTTGAATACGCTTACGACTTTGAACTAGGAACCCAATTGACTTTAGCTTTATTTGAACCTTAAACTAATGCTGATGATAGTAGCGTGAGGTCCTTTAAAAAGCTAACTAGAAGTAAATATATCACTAAATAGTCGTTTGTCAAAGTTTTTTAAAAGAAACTCTTAAGCTGCCTTTACACTTGTCACAAATATTATCACTAAATCAGGGCCGACCAAATGGAGAGAACAAAAACATGTGTTTATGTTTGTGAGCACAAAAGAAGTCAGCCGACTCAGCTCACCGACTCTGCATGCATAAGTTCGACCCGCGTCTGTATGAAAAGCACGATGGTCTTTGAACACCGCTCTAAATAGTCGATTGTCAAAATTTTTTTAAGAGATAGAGCCGGAGCTATTTATTCGTAGATGAGAATTCGAAGAATTGTCTAAATATTTAGAGATATTTGATCGCAAATAATGGTCAACCAATTTGTTCTATTCTATTTTTTCCTATCGAAATGAAAGGGAAATGAACACTCGCTGAACAGAACACTTGATTTTGTTTTTATTTTTTGTATTCAATTTGATAGTTCTCGATGAGAAAAAAACCTTAGGGGCTTGATGAGAATAATTTTGTTCGGCTCTCAGCATCTGAGCTTACTCTGAGCAACTGACCAAAACAACAAACAAAGTTTTTGTTGCTGCGTTAGACATTTCCATATTCTGCTGGCAAAGCGTAATAGAAATGGCAAACCAGCAACACACGTATATAGACAAAAGACACTTTCGGCAGATTCTGCCCAGGAAATAGGAAAACTCTTAAGAAAGGAAATGCTTAAAGAGATAATAGAACCAGAGAATTAAACTGAATCGAATTTCGGTTCCGGTACAAACAAAGTGTATGTATGCCTACATAAATGATCAATTTTATTCGCGTGAGTTTGCCATAAAATAATATTGAATTAACAACGTCTTCACCAAACTTAACGTTACTCAAACTCAAAAAATTTGTTTACAAAAATGGTAAATTAATGATTACTTCTTTAAAGAATCTGATCTGATTTCTTAGCGGAGACATAATAAACTTCACACCGGAAAATAAACGTTCTACGTTCTGTACTGTTTGCGGGTAAATGGAATTCACAACCCAGTAGAATTTGACGAAATCCGAGGTCGCATATCAGGCAATCGGACTTCCATCAACCGAACACAGAAAATTATACGCATCTAGATAGTCTGTTTGTCAATTGCCACACGAATGTTGGGCTTAAGCAATTCATCAATGCACCTGGAACCAGCAGCTTTCTTTTTTTAAATTTGTACCATGTATATGTACAAAAATGTATGTACAAAAAAGTCAATTTTGTTCCCTTGCATACTGATATATACAGCCATGTTCTTAATTCCACTTCCACAAAAGTTTTGTGATTTAGAGTTCAAATCTAGTACAAAAACCGGTTTTAAATCACAAAATTTTTGTGGAAGTGGAATTGAGAACATGGGTGATAGACATATTTATGTACATTGTTCAATGTGACATCTTAAGCGATCGTTTAGATTAACTTGTAAATCTTAAAATAATTAATTGCTTGTTGCAGTGTCGCAGCACAAACACGAAGGCGACTTACCAATAAGCTAAGCAGAAAGCGAACATGCAAAAACAGAACTTAAGTGAGTGCGCCAAATATACACAAACTTTCGTTGCTGTTTTTGTTTCAGTCTTCTACACAGAAACAGACATGCACGAATAAATAATACCTCAGAACCGAAACTTTACCGATACCAAGTTTAGGTTCTTTTCGGTTCTAAAAATATCGGTTCTCGAATCAAATTAAAAAATTTAAAATATCGGTTTCGGTGCCGGTACCGATTTTGAGTTTTAATCGGTTCTTTTCGGTATACGGTTCCGGTTTAATTCCCTGAATAGAACTCTCTGTAATTCAGTAAAGAGCAAGTTGAGTTAAAGCCTAGATCCCCTTTTTCATAGTGTTCGGGGCAAACCTTTTTTTTCTGATAGACTATTACTATTACGCTATCGTCAGAAAAACTCTTTATAGATATACAATATATACGGGGGTGCCACAGAAACCTCTTCCAACCAAATTCCAACCGAATTCCAATTCTTAGGTGCCACAGAAATTTCTTTTGGTTGGTTTCAAACCTCTAATGTTTTGTTAGGAGATTTTCTCACTGGCGCCTTTTGTCGAAGTGGCGCCCTCTACATGACAGCTAGCGGATTAAGGGATGGAAACTAATACTCTGTTTGGCGCCAACAAATTTTTAAATTTTGCATTATATAACCCACATCTAAAATAAGGGAAATTTTTTGGCGAGAGATTCAGCCCTGTTTTAAGAGATGGAACATCAATTGGAACATCTGGTGTTCCAACTAGATTTTCCAATAAGAAAATGAAATCTCTCGAAGTTCTGTGGCACCGACGATTTTGTCGAGAGATTTACAAACCAACCGTCGGCAAAATCTCTAGAGATTTCTGTGGCACCCCCGATAGTGTAAAGGCAGCTTGAGAAGTCTAGTTAGAAGACAACTGTTCATTTCATGTTATTAAGAAAAATGCTAAATCGGAAATGCAACAAACTGCTGAATTTGAAGTGAGGGGCGGATTCGAAATCAAAGACCGTTTTCGACGATATCGATTTTGCCGAATCTCTGGCACTTTCCATCTAGACAATAAAGCAAACTTCCTAAAGCTTTTCTACTACCTTTTGTAGGTGGGATACAGGTGTAGAGGGGCAAGTAAGATCACCACAATTTTATAATAACTTTATTCATACAAAGATGAATTCGTTTACCATATACCGAATATGTTGACCCGCGCATAAGTTATAGGATCTTTAATAGTTTCTTTCCTGGGCATTTAACAGGGTAACCTTTGATTTCTTAATACATAAACCATGATTGGTAGGATTAGTGGTCATAGTTCATTTTTCAGGTGCAAAACACAGATGTTCGGGCAACCGGTAAACCAAGATTCGTTTTAGCCATAACTGTAATTCAATTTTCTTGCTAACATAGTCAAAGTACTCGTCGTCTCCTACAAGCAGCATACCAAATAGGGACTAAGGGCCGGCAAGACTTTTACAATTTAGTGCATTTTTGCATGCCAAGTCAAAAGAAAAGGGATACGAAAAACCTTTGCGACGCGACATAATAATTTCAAATAAAATGCAAAATGCATAAACTAGCCCCAGAGATTGCATTCGCCCACGAGCCACACAGAGACGACGCACAAAAAGAGTTCAAAAGCAGCCACTGGCAACCATGACAGTGGCAGCCGATCCCAGCCAGCCAGCCAGCCAGCAGCAGCAGTTGGCAATGAATTATAAATCCAGGCTTAAATTAAAGTACAAAAGTGGGGAGCGGCCCGAGGGCGGCCAGGCATAACGTTAAACTGGGAAAGCAGGAAAAACAAACCCATGAAGCGTAGGTCGCTGCCATTTCTCTTGTTCCTTCCTACGTGGGAGGGAGAGAGCAGCCGACTGACTGCATCATTTTGGCATTTTCTGCATTTGGCTTGGGCACTTTATTAGGCGCGCTGTTGTAATTATGCTGACTTAAATGGGTCATAAATTGCTCAGAGTGGGAAACCTTCCGCTGCTAATTGCAGTTGAAAGTTCTTTAGCTGGGCGCACGTGGGCGAGTGAAAGCGGCGTGGGTGCGCTTCATGTGCATGTATGATCTCTAGAAGATTTGACATTTATAAATGATGTCTGGTAACATAACTCACCTCAATGCAGCCGCTGGAATGCTGCTTGGGACTCAAAAAGAAAGAGCCATCGACCAGTGGATAACGATCAAAGACAAGCAACGGATCCTCACACAAAATGCAGGCCACGCGACTCATTTGCGACTGGGCCAGGGATGAGAGGATGAAGAGGCGTGTCTCATCGTTGCCATGATTGCCTTCGTCCTCGATCTGGAATGAGAGAAAAATGGGGAAAATATTATTAGTTTTATGAAGCAAATTGTGCAAAGAAAGAACAAAGATACAAGGGAGAGAGAGAGAGCGAGTTGGCTCTTTTTTAATCTCTCTCTTGTCAGCTCAACCAAGCATAAGTAGCCCTGAATCTGCAAGAGTCCACAACGGCTGAATGTAATGGCTCGTCATTCCATAAGCTAACTAATTTTTCTGTTTTTGGTAACGCTTGTGTTCGTTTTGAGACCAATGTTCTCGGTTTTTGTACTTAAAGTAAGCAAAAGATCATGTCTGAAATAAGCACAAGTAAGAAGTAAGAACATGCTTCTCTTACTAAGCGAATCTGTTCATACGCTGTTTTTGAGTCCAATTCCAGTTTTTCAAACGTATTTAAGAATTTTTTTGAGATTAGACCTTTGAACGTACTTCGAGATCTATAACGATTTCACTAGGGAAAAGGGGGTAGCAATTTCCATATTTTTAATTTTTCTAAAATTAAAATTCTTTCAGTTTAAATAAGCAAAGGGCACCCAGTTAAATACAATATATATTTTACTTTTCGTTTTGTTAAAACTTTTTAGCCAGCGAATTTCCTAACGAACAGTAGTAAGACATTTCGCCAGTGAGTTCTATAAACTCCTTGCATTTGTACCCTAAAGACTTGGTCGGTAAAATGCTTGTTCTCAGCTTTTCTTTTCTTTCTGTGTAGGGAAAAGTTTAGTCAACCCAATGAACATTTTCAATATATGACACAGTGTTGGGGACTGCGGACTGTCTAAGCGCCAACAAATGAACCATAAAATCCAAACGTGCCAGCCAACAGCAGGAGCAGCAGCACAACGTGAGGAGACCTCTGTTGTCTAAGCCAAAAAGTGGCTAACACGTTGGCTAAATTGAATGCACACACACACACACAGGTGGGAATAGTCAGCCAGCAGTCCAGGCCAATTCCCAAATCGATAATCAATATGGCGAGCCAGCTACCTTCTAATAAAGCCATCAAAAAGCCAAAGCCCAAGGTGTTGAAAGGATGCACAAAATATGGCAAAGTACTAAGGGGCCACCAATCAAAGCCAACTAACCCAATGATGTAGCAATATTTGAAGGGTAAAGCAGAAGGATTGCACCCGGTCCAGACGAAAATAACCACACACAGCAGACAGACAGACAGAACTGAATTATTTAGTAAAATAAAATTTGTGAGGTCATATTAGGTTAAGGGACACGTATTCCTAATCAATTGCAGCTAAAGCATGTGGACTGCAAGCCAAAAGACACCTTTAGAGAGAGCGCCCATGGGAATGTTAAACAAATATTTGTGCAAAACTTACAAAGAATTCCCTCAAGAGGTCAAAGCAAATTAATATTTGCACAAAATGTCTCAGCTCATAAATCCAGGCGAAACAATGCCCAAAAACATGATCTAACAGCAACAAATTCGATTAATGAATGTTTGCAGTGAAAATTAAAGCAAACAATAAGCAAATTGCAGGGATGAAGCGAGTGAATCTCACTCATTAAACAATAGAGAGTAGAGGTGGAGAGGCTGAGAGCCTACAGCAATTAAGTTGATTGCTCCAGGAGTGAGTATCTCCGTCTGTGTGTGAGTTGTGAGTGGGTGCTTAAGCTGCCAACAATTGGCGTGTCTAGGGTTACACAGTTACAGACAATAACAATAACCATACACAACAATCATTACTCCCCGAATCGCCGCTTTAGTCCGAAAAAAACAAAAAGAGTGCCCATCCAGACAAACATTCCGTCAAGTGCCAACTCGTTGAATTTCTTTCTCATTTTTTTGTGATCAATAAACATTACTTGTTCATGGGGCTACGTGACGAACTGCTAATTTCAACGGTCGTTGGCCACAGACCAGCAAAAGGATTTGAATGAGGAGTAGCTCCATGGCAACTCTCCAAACAAAATTATAAGCATGATTATTATTAAGCATTAACTGCTCAAGTCAAAAGTCGAAGTGCAATAAACTCAGCCAGCGCCCGAACGGACACTAATGAAGCCATTCAGTTGTCATTTCCCTTTTGGCTTGCATTGAACGCATAAATCAGCGTTTCCCTTCTTGACCATAAAATAGTGTTACTGTACGCCGGGGCCACAAATCAAAAGGTTTCCGCCAAAAACCACACCCCAAAATATAGCAAGTCAAGTCTGGCAAAGACAATGGAAAAGGGGACACCACTCACAATCAGAAGGAGGAAAAACTCTATTCAATTGAAAGTGCTACGGTTTTCATAAACACATTAAATTAAATGGCATTTCAATGTGTGCAAACACAAAGACGGAGTGAGAAGGGGGCAGAAAGAGCAAGTGAGTTGAACCATTTAAAGTGGTTTGCCATAAATACAATTTCAGTCACATTCTTTGTCACTGCACATTAAATACTCAGAAGGCTCTTTAGTTTAATCCCTGGATTAATAAATATTTAACAAATGGATTCTTTTATAATTTTAGTTATTAGTGGTGTTGGCAGAGCGTTCCTTTGAAATGAAATGCTAGGATTTGAAGAACTTTTCTAGAACCATTTAGTTTAATTAGACCAGGGGTGCCCAAAATGAGCTTATCGCCGCGTGAAAACCAATACAAATGCACAAAATATATCTAAAGCAAGAGCAACCGCGAGAAATAGAACACCGATTTTTAATTGTGTCTATGGTCGTTGCTGTATCACGCATAAACAGCTTTGTTGTTGAGTTCGAGTTTGACCGAGACTTAGGAGAGAGAGAAGAGATATATATATGCAACAACCAAACATTAACTCGGAAAGAAAGAGAGGAGAGCCCGCATATAAATTTGTTTTTGCTCTATGTAGTCTTATGGCATGCGTGACCCGTATACGCGCCAGCTATTCCTTTGCGTCAAACATTAACAAATGCATGGCTTGCGGAATGGGCAAGAGAACCCTTGAATTAGTCAGTCAAAATAGAAAATAAAGTTATGCCGAAAAAAGAAAGATTTTTTTTGTTCTTATGTCACACAGTTGTGCAGTTAAGGCCAATTTCCAGAACACACGAAAATAAATTTGTAAGTCGAACTTCACATAAATAGAAAACCTTTTGAACTGTTTTGAAATCCGAATACTATTGCACAACAGTCTTATTTAGGATACATTTTTTGATCGACCTCTCATATTATTGGACGGTTTGATCTACACCTTCTATTTACCTGTCTGCATGACAATCTAAACTTATTATAAAATTTTGCAAAATTACGAGATTTTTTTGGACCTACAACTCCTATTTACCCGTCGACAATTGCCAATTATTAAACCTTAACGATAATCTAAACTCATAATAAAAATAAGAACACTGTGATGCGAGATTATAGATAGATATATGTTGTTTGTAGTTAGAGTGATTTCAAACATTTATTGAGTCCCAGCGGACCAACAAACGAGCATTTTGCGAGACTATCGCTGAGCTTTAAAATAAATTAATAAAAAACGCAATTTTTTGTGGGAAACAATATGGGAATGTAACAAGTAAAAGTCTCGCCCTCGCTATTTCTTGCGAGTCTTTTGCGATATCTTTTACGATACTTTTTTGATATTGCTGCGAGCTCAGAAGTAATATCTTTTCTAAGTATATTTTAAATCAAAATCGTATCACAGTAAATATTATATTCGACTTGCTAGAAATATTACAAAAGTATTGTAGAAGAACTATTTCTTGCGACTAGCTTAAACGAGACTTTCACTGCCACAAACTGAACGACATATGAATCATATTTCTATCTTTTCCTGATTCGTTTTCGAGAGTTTTGTCGGGTTAAGTATCGCAATTCACTCATTTGCGATATCGTTTGCGAGCGTTTGGTCCGCTGGGGTAGCATATAGGTTGATTTATATACAGATTGAATACTGTGTAATGGTGTAATGAACAAAATGCATCTTATATTTATTCTTCATTGAAATGTAGTAACTTCGATATTTGGCAGCAGAACTGGTCTCTGCTAACGACGAGCAACGACTAACTCTGACCTCGTCCGGGACGATGCGAATCTCTTACATTGCTCTCCGCTTACTCCCTCTTGCTATCTCGATCTTAAACCCATGCTATGAGTGCTGGTATTTGGACCCAAACTTACATATATGCTAATTTATTAAAGCTTAGTACTCAGAAAAACTAAATCGTCTGCTAGCGGAATTGACAACTTATTCCGATGGGTGGGCCAGCGTACGTTGCAGTGTGTCTGTTCAACGCCAAAATACCACCCCTCATCAAAATACTACCAAATATAACACGGTCACACTGCGCTGATTTGCTTGCATTTGATTTTAATTAATTGTTTTTGCAAATATTTAGGGATTTTTAGTTTGTCTGAGTTCGGCCTGTCGGAATTTTACGAATTCTTTCAGACACCCTTTTTTATATGGAGTTGACAACCAGCGAAAGCGATTTAGTTTGTCTGAGTACTAAGCTTAAGGGCCTATCTGACGCCTAGCAGCTATCTGAAAGAAAAGAAATCGATTTAAAGTTTTTAAAGTGAATCCTATAATATCTTTAAATACAATTGCATACTTTTATGCAGGATATTTAAATAAATGTCAAATATTCGGGGATGTCACAATCTTTAGATATTTTGACCTCGGTTTGTTTGCAAATCGCTCGAAAAATCCGTCGGTGTGCCAGAACTTCAAGAGATTTAATTTTCTTATTTGAAAATCTAGTTAGAACAGAAACTGTTCTAGTTAAAGTTCCATCGCTAAAAAAAGGGCTGCATCTCTTGCAAAAAAATTTCTCTAATTTTAGTTATGGGTTAATTTGGTGTTCAACTGCAATTTTTTTATTGTGATAATTGTTTTATGATGCATTTTTAAATTATAGTTCAAGTTTAATTCATATTCTTCAAAAAAAATTAAAAATTTAAATATTTGTTGGCACCTAACATGAGGTATAATTTGCCAGCCGTTAATGCGCTAGCTGCCAACCAGATGGAGCCACAATCGCTAAACGGCGCCTCTGATATGGTTGGTTTAGATTAACATGAAAGACTTTGGTTGTTTTTCCTAATAATTATAGAAACGCAAATTTCAATGTTTTGACTAATTAAATAATTTATTCATTTTGTGCAACCTATCTTGAAAAATAATTTTGTTTACAGTTCCAAAATTAGTTTTGCTTGTCAAAACTGTTTGGGTGGTGAATTTTGCTAAATCTCCAAAACACGAGAGATTTGAAACCAACCGAAAGAGGTTTCTGCGACACCGAGAATTGGTTTTGGGTTGGAATTTGGTTAGAGGAGATTTCTGTGACACCTCCAAATATAACATTTTGATCGCGATACTCTAAAAAACAAACTAAAAACCACGCAAATCCGAGTGCCCTAAGACATAGTGGAATTTGTTCAGAAAAAATATATTAGGTAAATTGAGAAGTTAATGTCAAAAACCCTACAAATTTTACAACAATGAGGGATTTTTGGCCAAAGTTTGAGCGAGTCCAGAAATATCTACAAGAGCCGGTGCGAAAACCAATAGAATTGTTTTGAAGATTCCTTCGCACGCATGGTTAAGTCAAACCGCTAATATTGCTCTTATTATATTCGTAATTTGAGGAATTTCGAAATTATAACCAAAAAAGCAACTTTATTAAAAAATATACCAAAACAATATAAGAAATAATATAAGCAAGACATTTTTCCAAAGAAATATTTTTTAAAAGAATTGGATGTTTACCGGTTTCATGAACTATAAAATCACAAATCGATCTGCTACTAAAAGTTGAATGTCAATCGATAACATTTGTAGACTAGCCAGCAAATTAGGCATGAAAACCAAAGCAATTTTTATTCCAAAAAAGGAAAGAACTCTATTATTATTAAGTACAAACCAAGATGAAATCAAGACGAGGTATACAACTAAGTGATTTGTACGTAAACTTCAATATTTAGTCAATATTTCACCTTTTATAACCACGATTGTATATGTTTACTACTTAATCTCTTGAACGTATCAAGACCTTTTATTAGCTCGGTGGCTAAGCTAAATGTATCAATCTACTCGACGTACTTTGTAAGCAATTTTATTTCCATCTTTGCTTGACTGAGTTGATTAAAAATTGTATTAATAAATTTAAAGGGTTTCCAACAATTTCGTTTTTGTCGTTTTTCTGAAGCAAATCTGCTTTATTCATTTACAATCATTTTTTGTTGACGCTGTGACTCTTCAAACATGCGGGAGGAGTGTAACAGCAGACAATAAGCAAACATGTGCCCCTTAACACCAAATTAGTTTTTTGCACCTTTGGTAAAAGCTAATTTATGCCACAAAGCCTCATTAGAGGAGGCCAAACACGCACGCACGCACGCACACACATCAAGAAACTATTTTTATTAACCCGGAAAAGACAATTTTCACCGTCAATCATTTTCAATTGAAAAATTGGCTAAGGAGAAGGCGATGCAAAGGCACAAATTAAATGTATTTTCCGTAGGCGTGAAGCAAAAAAATGAAAGAGACAAAAGTAATGGAGAAAATAAATTTGAAGTGTGTGTGTGGGGGCGTGGTATGGTTTGAAGTTGTTTGGTTTTGCCAGATGTGACTTAAAAACTGACACTGACAATGAACTAAAAACTCAGGCAACCCTTTGTGTAGCAGGAGCACTCTTATAAATGAAATGGAGTAATAATATTTTGCGACAAGCCAAAAGCAGGATGCATTCTTAACAATGGCCAAAGCCAAAAGCATTGCATACACCCAGGCGCAGCTGGGTAACAATGCAACCAACACACAACAAAAACAGCAACAAACATGGCAGACAAACAAACATTTCAATAAATTCAAAAAATACCAGACAATGAAAAACACGCAAAAGGAGTGCCACGCGGAACAACTGTGCTTAGAGCGGAAGAGCCAGTACACTTAGAAAAAAGGTAATAGATTAAATCTTGAAAAAGTTAAATTTTAAATTTTATTCGTTCTTGAATTTTCAAGAATTTTGCTCTTGGAACCGAGCTAAATTCTTTGTCAATGTGGTTCTTATAGGCAAGGGGAGTGAGGGGAAGCAAACTTTGAGAGAATAGCGTTGAATGAAGAATGTTGGGATCAAAAATTAACTCTTAGATCAAGAATTTCGACCTTGGATCAAGAATTTTCACTCTTACCGTACTTTTGAGTACGAATGATCTTGATTCAATAGTGAAATTCTCTATTTTTTCTCAGAGTGTGTGAATGGCCGAGTCACTTAGGCCCCCGGTGGCTATGAGTGAGTGAGAGTGTAAAGCGACGCAAACCAGCTCTGACCTATTTCATAGACCGCTCTCTTAACTGTTTTGCTCTCTTAACTAAAGCCTTGGCATGCGCTAGGCTCGTGTCAGTCTGTTTAACGAAATGTATTCGGCCCCTGCGGGCCAGGCGTGTCCATTACAAATTTTGCACACCCTTAGATTAAGCCCATAAAAAACCAATTAGGAATTTCAAGTTCAGTTTCGTGTAGTCTTATAACTTTCTTATTTTCTAGAATCTTAAACCGAAAATATGTTGATTCAATGATTTTTTCCCCTATTTCACCTAAACTGAGGGTCAATTTAGAAAACCTAATTTATTCACATAAATTCCATTCCTTTCCTACTTGCACTCAGACATTAATTTTTTTTCCTAAGTGTACTGTGAAGTGGTTTATAAACGAACGAGTTGGTTGGGGGATTGACTGAGCAGCTGCTTCTTACACATTGTTTTCCGCTGAAAATCCCATGTCATTTGCACTTAATTCAAATACGCGACACAATTGCTAAATGAATATTGTTGGGGCTTGCTTGTCTGCATAATTTAAATACACAACAAATTCTGTATGATGATTTTCAATGTCAGTAGGGGGCCAGGGGCCAGTGCCGGGGACCCATGTCCATAAACCGAATTCACTTTCACAAAGAAGGCAAGGACCTTCGTTTATTTTAATTCGTTTTTCATTTTTCTTTTTAGTCAACATTTTTTTTTGCATTTGCCTTTTAGCCAAATGCTGTATTTGCCTTTTGGCCTTAGATGTTGGCTACGGACCGGACCGGACCGTCCATTATTTATTGTGTATAATGGCTTTTTATTGGGAAAATCTAGAAGCTATTGCAATTTTCTGCAGAGTTTATTGAACTGCATTTTCCCCTTCATTCTTTTTTTTTAATCAAACTTTTTGCTACAAATTGCCAGACATTTGCCGTCTTAAGCAAGCAATTTAAATGCATTTCGTTGGCAGTTAATATAGTTTTATTATGTTTCCATCTACAACTTAATTGTTTAATTATTTTTAAGCGCTCTTTCGCGCCGTTTGGCATTGAAAAGCAGAAGTTGCATTGCCACAGTACATTACTTTGATGCAAATTTAATCCTCGGGAAATGAAAGGGGCAAGTAGTTGGTGTAATTTCTTTCACTTAACTTAATCTCAAGATATGCTTAGGTACTTCAACATTTTCTTCTTTTTAACTTAGCAACCTAACCAACTGGGCGTATGAGTAATGCACTGATAAACTTATCGACATTACGGATCAATGAACTTTGCCGTTCTGGTTCTGCTTCTCAGGCGATAAGTGTGTGTTTAACGCTTAGGCCTCTATTTTTAAGTGGAAATTGCTTCGTTTTTTCCTAGTTTCTTTCTTTTTATCACGAGGTCTCTAGATAAGAGTGTCAACAAACTGCTGTGCGACTGCATTTGCCAACTAATTGATCGTTAAATGCGGGACGGGGAGCCAGTTGAACCTAATTAAATTTTTTTATCGCCGCACATGCAAAGCGAAAACTCATTTGGAGCATATCTTTATAATTGCAAAAAGCCAAAGCCAAGCTGGAGCAGAAGAACAGGCAATGGCAAAAGCCGTCTGCATTTTAATTACAAGCACAAAAGGAAAATGGCAGCCAAAAGCGTGGAAATGCTAACCTCTGAAAAAAAAGTTTTTAACAATGGAAAAGAAAAGTGGCAAAGAAAGTTTGATTAAAACTGACTGAAACCAAATGCATTAAAGACGCTTCCAGGTTGAAAGTTCAAAATACTTTTCCTTTAAATAATATAATTAAAAACGAGAGCGCTTTGACTCTGTCCCGTGTCCCTTGTCAAACAAAAGCAGCTCAGAAAAACTTGAAAAGCCACCAAACAGTAGAATGAAGGTGAAGACCATAAAAAACGCAGCCAGACACAGACAATGAAAACAAGCAAACGTACACACACACACACAACCCAAAATACGCACATAATGAAAATGTCAAAATAAACACGACATTAAAAACCTTCCCAAAAAACGGAGATGTAGACAAACAGACAACACAGACAAACACACAAAAAGCGAAGCCAGTGCACTCGACGCCATTTTAAAGGGCAATAAAGAGGCAAGAGTCCTTGATGTTGACTGCACCTGAATGTGTGTGTGTGTGTGTGTGTGGTTGGAGGGAAGTGCTGAGCACTCAAGTTCAATTTAGGGAACTAGTTTACACGCTTAGCAACAAACCAGAAACGAAACAAGTCCGTAAATTCTTGATTCAATTATTTAAGGTTAATTTTAATTTGAAAACCAAATTGCAGGTGATATGTGTGCATTTTAAATAAAAATTATATAGTTTTTGAAAATTCTACACTTACACATGCGGCTGAAAAATGAACTGACAGCAGAACTTAAGCCTGATCTTGACAATTAACCACGCTCCGTGCATGCTAGTGTGCACAATAAGCAGAGGTTTGATCCTTAAAATTAAGAAATGTCCCAAAAAAACGATCACACAGAATGCTTTATAAATACAACGCAGAATCCAAGCAAAAGTCCTGCCATAACAGCCCAGAAGAAGCTTACCGTATCAAAAGTCAAAATGTCAATATGAAAGCTAACAATCCTCAGATCTCAGCTCAGAGCTTCCAGCTTTGGTTAATTTTTGCAAGCCAATACAAAACTAGTTCTGCGTTCACATAGACAGAACATGGTTATATTAAGTCGATATAGCAGTTTCTTAAAAATTTCGCGGTTTTATTACCATGGAGACCCCTTAGCCGCATATTGCGCCTATGCATTTATCCTGACATGATTTTTCAATATCTTGAAAGTAAAGTTTATTTGGCATTATTAAATTATTTTATCATCTTTGGTATTTTTCCGCGATTTAATTATTTGTCAGTAACAGACAGTGGTTTGAAACAGTTTTTAAGATCTTAGCTATGTTCTTTACCTTTGGTCATCCGTGGTATTAATCGCGGTTCGGTATTGTCATAGACATGGCAATGCAGTTATGAGTGATCATTTGTGGCTTTGAAAATTAATTTCTTAAGCATTTCGCGGTTTTGTTACCATGGAGACCCCTTAGCTGCGAATTGCGCCTATGCATTGATCCTGACATGATTTTTTACTTGGTTAGCAATTACGTTTTTCATAATTACTATTTTTATCTTCTTTGGATTTTTTTCGCGATTTAATAAGTCTTCAGTCATTTTTATCCTCTTTGGTTTTGGTTTTTTCCCCTTGGCGATTTAATAAGTCTTCAGTCAGTGCACCTGTCACAAAGTCTGCAACTAAATTCGTTTTACACTCCGTGTACTTAACTAAAAACCATTTTGTACTTAATTGTACGTAACTAAAATTGTTTAGTACGTACGAGTGCTGAACACAAAAAAGTTCGGTACTTATTTTTTTCGGTCGGTACGTTACGACGCTGTACCGTACTTGCTTTTTTCGGTCGGTGCGTTACAAATTATTTACCGTACGAATCGAAAAATGTACCGTACTTTTCTGAGTACGGTACTTGTTGTGTACGGTACTTTTGTTGTGTATACGAACCCTGCAGAAAACAAACCAAGAACTTTGTACTGGAATCAAGTACGAAAAGTATCAAAAGTACGGTACAAAATCCTTGTTTCAAGTACACAGAGAAAAAAGATCGAGTTCATGTTGATATTCGCATGATTAAAACGAACTTTACAAAAATATTAAAATACTTTCATTTCCTTTTGACAAGAAAATAACATCTTTCTGATCAAAAATAATATAATACACGTACATTGATATTAAATAGTTTCAGAATGATACTTAAAATGTTATTATGATATGTTTAAAAATATCGTTTTGAAATTTTTAACATATCAATTTGATATTTTTGCATATTGCCTTAAAATTTAAATAAAAAATATCACTTTTGTACTTGGTGTACGAAATACTTGTATTAAAACTGTTTCGGGATATTTTAAGTAAATTTCGAACTATTATAATATCTTTTTGGTCATACTGTTAATTTGTTATGGTCTTAAGTACAGCCCGATTTACCGACCGAAGTCTAATAAATTCTAAAGTCAACCCCACACCAAAGCAATATAATACTTGAAAAATAAGTAGAAAATGTTCTTGGTTTAAGTCTAAGCTAAACCAATTTGTCTTTAAAACAAGGTCTCTGTATAATATCAAAGTCCAATGGAAATGAATTAACCAAAGACCAAGATGTTTAAACTGAAGGTCAGAAATCTACCCCCAGTCCATAACCAAAGTGTTAAAGTCAGGAAGGAGTTTCAAGAACACATTAGACTTAAAATAATTCGCATTTTTCGTAGCACACTTTTTGAAGCTTGCATTGTAAGTCTATTCTGTACTTGATCTTAGTACGATGTTTTCTTAAATTTTTAGGCTTCTTTACAAAGAGACAGACAAATAAAAACATGCTAAAATTATAACTTTCGCAAAAGTTTTGCTAAAAAAAAAATTGTTCAAAAACGAACTGGTTCCATTCCCAGCCTTTCATGCGGTAAGTTTCATTATGGAACCATATGAAAACACTAATCTGCAGTGATGTGGCTCATCATCAAGAACGCTAATCGTCGCACAAAAGACATTGTTCCTCCACAAAACTTTGTGTCACTAACACCGCTAAGTAGCTTTTCCCCCACTCGTCCTTATTAGCATTTCTAATTAAAGACTAGCGCAGCAGCGTCTTGTGTCTCGCATATGAGTCATGGAATGGGCGAGGATAATGACACCTGCGCTTCAAACTCAGACAAGAGCTCATCCCCATGAAATGGAAAGTGCTGGCTCGAATGCTCTCGATGGTCATGTAAGCTGCATGTTTAGCGGCAATTAAGACGCCCTTTTAAAGCTTTGACTAGACCCAGACAATGGCAGCACCCATTAAAAGAATTAAAAGTGAAAACATTTACATTAATAATTAGCAAACGCCTCCACTTTGTTGGACACTAAAAACTTCATCAACTGGCACACAAATTGCAATTAATCAAGCTTTTTGGTGCGGGTTAAAAAACTCCAAGTTGACAGTTTAACTGACTAAACAAGGTGCGATAAGTGTGCAGACAGGGTACTGTCCCTCCATTCCATTGCCAAAGTTGAACAGCCAAAAACAGAAATCAGCGCAGGACAATGACCATGAAGAGGAGCCAGCCACAAGAAGGAACAGCAACAGCTGCTGTCAACGCTTAAGTGAAAATGAAAATGATTTAAAGCACATGGACATGAACCCGGAGGGGGCTGTTTCTAGCTCTCTTTTACTTAAAAGGAAAACTTTTAAATTGCTGAGCAAACATTTTGTTAGCGAAAGAGAGATATTTGCAGGAATTAGCTATAGCACTGCTACACTTCTGGGAGTGGGTAATGTGATTCTAGCTGAAGATAGAAAAAATTCCGGAATCCTATACCAAAAAGAGCGGAATAGAAACTCGTATATTCTGATACATCCCTTAAGTATTGCAAAGCTATCTTCCAGCTCTGCCCTAAAGTTTTGACAAACTTCTTTGCCTAAAAAACTGGCCAAAATGTTTGCAGGGTTTACTCGTATTTTTACCTGAAAAGCTTTTATGAGTTGATTCTGAAAATATCATAGCATACTTTTTGAGGTAAGTGGCGGTTGAATTTGTGTTCTTTCTATTTGGATAATAAACATGTGAAAGTGCAAGGTTTTCGTATGCCCAGCCAGCCACAAGGTAATTAAATTGCCTGAGTCTTGCCTGTCTGCCAGGTTCAGGACAGACATAATTCTGAAGGACGAATTTTGAACTCGCCTCCTTGTCGACAGCTACTGAGTTATTCCTTTGGGGTAATTTCATTACACATTCTCGCAATTGTTTGGGCCAAACAGAAATAAATGAAATAAAAAATCATCATCAAAGCAGACAGAACAAGCAAAGGGCGTATCATGTATAGAAGTAGGCGTGGCCTTCACATTGACGATAATTAGTTTTTGCAATCGTCTCACATTTCCACTTAAGCATCTTATGGTTAATGAAGAACACACAAGGTGCACAAATCAGATACCAATAAAAGGTTATAAAAGAATCCAGGACTTTTTGCCGAGAGTTCAATGGCCGGCTCAGCGAGGCGCTTTTTGACTGGCTGGTTATTTATTTAAAAGATGCTTAGCAGACAGGCAGCGCATAAATTTTGCAAGCGTTGCAAATAAAAAGGAAATCCATTCATGGATACAAAAAACGTTAAGTGCGCCAAATAAAAAAAAAGGATATACGCCAAAGATATTACAAAGTTAAATCAATAAATAAAGCATAAAGAGGAGCCAGGCAGCAACAAAGGGCGGTCGGAGAGAGTAGGGACGAAGTGGCGCCCCATCAACGTCATTAAATCAATGCTGCCTGTCGTTGCCAGCAATAGATAACGACGACGACCGGGAGGTAAAGTGGAATGGAGTGCAGGAGACGACAACGATGCAGCGAAAGTTTGCCAAGTGACATTAACACAAACGACAAGCGGACAAGTGTGGAACACAGAAGTGGTAGAAGGAGACACATTAAAATACAGTAAAAGCTGCCCATACGGAAATCCGTAAATCAATATGCGGCGGGAAATTCTAATAAGAATGGCAAGTTGTAAAAAGTCTTCTTCTCGAAGGTTTTCTCATTTGCGTTTAGGTTTTGTCTATTTTCCTTTTTGTTTACTCTTCTTGAATTTTTCAATTCTTCTTAAATTATTTGTTTCTGATACTTCTTTGAAATCGAGCTTAAAGGAAATGCAAAATTTGGTCAAAATCGAATGACTATATCTTATGGATCTTAGTGAGAAAAACTTTTTGTTTTCAATTTTATCGTTCTTAAACACTTTCATTATTCATATTTAATGCCTTCAAATTAGTGTTGGGTTGTTCATGAGTGAGTGAACAAAATTGAGTTGTTCTTTAAACTGAACGAGCGAACATGTTCTTCTTCTATCTATATCTTCAGTCTATCTCGTTCACTCTGCCTTGCTCTGAGTTGTTCTTGAGTTGTTCTTTTGCTCTGTTGTTCTCTTGCTCTGTCTGTCTCGCTCTGTGAGCTGTTTACTTTTGTCTTGCTCTGTGTGTTGTTCTGTGTGCTGTACCCTGACATCTGTTTAGTACAGTGGTGCCCAAAACGAAATTTTCCTATCACGTGTGATAGGAAGTCAAAATGCTGCCGTCGTCGCAGCCGACACACGCATAGAGAGAGAGAATACGTGTGTTTGCTTGTAGCCCATGTTTGACATAATGACGTTTACTTCGTGTTTCGCTGCTACACACACCATCGCAAAGCTTGATAGTGTGTGTTTGGGCACCACTGGTTTAGTATCTAGTTTAGTGAACTGTTCAGTGTGACCAGACTGATCACTTAGTTCACTGTTTGTGGTCAATTTATGGCAACTCTGTATTAAGCAACCTTTAGGTGTGGCAATCACGTCCGCCTTTTTATTCAGAATGTCTTTAATCAGAAAGCAAAGCGATATTTGGAACCATTTCACTGAATTGGATAATAAATCGGCGAAATTAAAATATTGCAGCAATACTTTAAGTTGCAAATCACAAAGCAATTTAAATGCAAAACCCCGCAACAGTGGAACCAATTGTCCGGCAGAACAACAACAACAATTCTGCCCTTGTGGAAAATGTCGGGCAATTCGGACTTATAAGCCAACAAAGGTTTACGAGCTTTGTGTATAAGCCAGCACCTGCAAATCGGAGCCAGCAAATGACACCACGCGTTGAGGATTTTGGACGAGCCAGATTTTAGGAAGCTGATAGAAGATGTCAACCCGAAAAACAATTTCAAGAACACTGTTGCCAAAAAAACGCGACGAGCAGATGGCTAATATGACGAGCAAACTAAGCTTGGCAACTGCTGATGATTGCAGCAATACACTCTCATACACTTGTAATCAACTGTCTGTAATCATGTTCTCTCTCTCGCTGAGAACACAAGAACAACTGAACAAGAACAAGAACAAGTGAATTAGAAAAAGTGAACAAGAGCAACTGAACAAGAACAAGTGAATAAAAACAACTGACCAAGAGCGATTTGAGTGAGTTGACTCACTTAGAAAAAAAAAAAAAAACAAGTGAATATGTTCAGTGAAATTAACAACCTTTACCCAACACTACTTCAAATCGGAAAAATATATCGTATGGCTTAGTGCCGATCGGTTGACAAATGGGTCGTAGTAAGAAAAACTTTTATTTTTTAATTTTATAGCTCTGAATATCGGTGATTGTAAGTTTGATATGCTTTCAAACAGATTCGCGAAATTTGGTCGAAATTGGATCATAATCGGTCGGAGGTTAATGACAGCATTCCTTAACTCTGATATTTTAAAACTCTGATATATTGAAACATTATGCACAGAAGAAGTTAGCTTTAGCTTTTCGATTTGTTTTGCAGACTAACTGCATCTTCTGATTAAAAGGCCTCCACGGACACATATTTCGTCAAAGTGGAAAGTAAGTTTAGTGTGACCAGACTTTAGGAAACTATGCCGAAAATTTTAAGTTTTTGGTGTTTTTAATATAAATCACCTCACGATCAGCGGAGTTTTGTTTTGGAAAATATTAATAAAGAGATAAACTGATTGGATATACAAAAGATAGCTGACTGTAGGCTTCGACTAATCGCTATAGCAAATAAAATTTTTTTTATATTGTAGCTATTTTTATGAAATACAACTGTAACTCATCTTTGGCCTAAATTAAGTTATTTTCACCATTTTCTTTTTTTATTTTAACTTTATTGGATCTCTGATAGCCTAAAAGTTCAGAAACGCGACGTGACATTGAACGGCTTTAATGCTAGTTCAACTGTTCGAAGTATATTGAGACTCACAGCCTATTTACATAGACTCCACAAATGTTACATGTAATGTACATGCCAAATGTTAAATGTAGCGAAATAGTTACTTCTGCTTCTTCTTTCCTCAATTTTTGTATAAAACTTCTCGTTACTTCACATTTCCGTAGAGGTCTTTAAGAGACTGACTTCGACTAGACGAAAACTTGGAGAAAATTTTATGCCTATACAAAAATAGCTAAAAACTTTTTCGAAAATTTTTTGATTTTGTAGAATTTTCTTGAAAAGAAGTCAAAGTTAAAGTTTGTTATCGGGATAGGGTACGGCTTAACATTCAGGGTCGAAATCGGGAGGAGATTGATTAATGTCTTTGAGATTTTTCGATGTCTTTTTGTTCTATTTTTAAACCCATTTTTTTTTTCATTTTTTTAACGTTCTTGACACATTTTGCACATTTGATTTTCTTCCATTCTCTTTTCAACTTTAATTTTAAAATTATACAGATTTGTATCCTTGTGTGTTAAATATGTGTTTATTACCCAAAAATAATTTTTCAGCTTCTAGTCAATGTTTGTTGGGGTAAAAATAAAACAAGAATAAAAGTTACGGGTAAATTCAGAACTTTTTTTTTTACAAACTAATCTGATTTAAGTCCCTCAATTGTGTTCATTCGTGGCTTGAGTTTACTGTGTAAGTACACTTCTCCATGGGAGGGAGACTACTGCAAGACAAGTGTCGTCTGCTGAGATGTTGTCAACCAACGCGCGACAATGCCAAAAACACAATTGGGGCGTGTCCAGGACATTGAAGTAAAATGTCAGGTGGGTAGGGGAGAAAAAGGGGGGAACGCTGCCAGAAGAATTCTTAAAAGGTAGTCGTCTAGGCGCCAGATGAATGGAAGATGCTGCTGCTGCTGCTGCTGCCGCCTGGCAAACTCAATTGTTTTTGTGCAAGCCAAGGCAAATTTTGATTGAATTGCAGACAAGAGATGATGCTGATGATGTTGGGAGAGTGCAAAAGAAGGCTCCTTGCACACAAGTTGATGGATTAGTTTAATGAAATTCAAGAGACAGTCAGAGCCAGACATTAATTTAAGCAGCTTTAAGTTTATTGATCGTGTTCCTGGCCTTGGCGATTAGGAAGTGGCAATGCCACAAAGACCACGTGAGCGGAAGTGATTGTTGTGCCAGTCCAAGTCCAGACGACGACAACAACATTGTCTAAAGATTTGGGCGATAAGGCGTCAAACTGCCAGCAAAGTCAATAAGCAAAATGTTTTTGCAGCCTGAGAAATCCTTTAATGTGCTGTTAACGATAAGCCGAAGCCTGATAGGACTTCTGGCCGGTCCCAAAAAACTAGCAGCGAATATTAAAACAAATAAGCCGGCACATAATAGACTGCCGCCTTAGGGACAGCAGACAACCCCATCTCTTAGGTACAACAACTTTTTGACCCATGTCAAGTAAGTTAAACAGACATGGCAGGAGAAGTGCTCAGGTTGATTTACACATATATACCCAAATATTCAAATTGGTCAATGACTCTACAAAGTCTGGCTTGCTAAATTGCAGTAAAAATCAAATAAGAATTTATTTGTTTATGCTCCAAGCCCAACGGATGCGACTAATTGGTGTTAACTTGAACCTTATGGCTGTTTAAAGTTAATGAAAAAAAATTCACATGTGTGCACATTCAGCACCCAGGTAGCTGCTGAGAGGAGGTTCCATCCCATGGAGTTCAATGAACTTTGCCTTGTAAAAAAAATCAATAGGCGGACCAGGTTCCTTCAGTTCAGGTTTTTAAAATACATTTCTCTCCACAAAATGAGCATCAAAGGCACTTCAAACATCAGCATTCTCATCATCAGCATGTAAAATGTTTCGACAGACGCTTATGAATGAATCAAAGGCAGAGGCAGGCGGCAGGCAGCCAAATACTCTCACTCATAAAAAAAAAGCTGGCAAGCAGTCTCCTGAAGTGGAAGTTTTCCTTCTCGTTTTTATTTTTTTGGCAGACTATGCGGCTTGCCCAGCTATTTTTAGGCATTTTTTATGAGCAGGCATAAGGAAAAATGAATAAATAAAATGAAAATTTGCAACTGCATATGGGGAAGGCTGACAAATTTCAATTTTAGAGTTGTCCAAATTTTAAAAGATTTATGCATTTTGTGTGAAGGCAACACTTAATACTTTTTGTTGCCGGTATTCGAGTATACCCAATGCACAAATTTGTAAAATGGTTAATCAATTAAATTCGTAATTGCAAGACAAATTTTTGTGCCGTTAAAAGCTTAATGTGAATGGGACGTAAAAGAGGAGACTGTTTAAATGTTTTGTTATGAAACCTTTGGGGCGAAAGAGATATAAATGGGAGATAATAATAAATAAGAGACTGGTTGACTACTCTGCTGAAGGCACATTATTAACTTTTACACAACCGGTCACCTTTAGTAGCAATTAAAGTAGAGATCACAAATGCTTTTCATGCTTTACCGTTGAGATTTATATGAATATATAAAAGTTGTCGTTTCTTTAACCGGTTAATCATTACCCAAATACCTTAAAAATGGTAACTTATTTTAACAAATATTGGGGGTATTCCTGACAGCTATGTCTAAATTCTATCTATATGTATATTTATTATGAAAATGGATCGTGGTTTGATCGGATGCTTAAAACCAAATTAGATACTTCCTTTTGCGAAGGTTTAGGATAAAAGAAAGGCAGGAAAATTCTTATTTTGTCTTTAGGTTCAATTCAATTACAGTTCAACACGTGGCGCAGTAGGCGGTCATTTCATTTACAAACTCAGCATTTCAGTTCTTTGTTTTGGTTTTCTAGTTGTTTTCCAAATTTCTAATGCATCTTTTTCGTTCGTTTGCTATCTTTAAAGTTATCTTTATAGTTATAGTTAGCTGGAATTAGGAAAACGTTCTTAAATGATGTCACAATACTGCAACACTGTTGGAAGGTGGAAGAACGACACATTCAGCACTGAATCTTCCGTTAAACCTGCAGATTAACGAAAATTCTATTTGCAACATTTGAAAGCAATTAGCCATGGCAAAAGTGTTAGAAAATTGTAACTTGATCGTATGGGATGAGCGCAGAACGGCGCACAAACGATTATTAAATTCACTCGATCGAATATTGAAAGATTAGCGCAACAATAATCGTCGCTTTAGTGGCGTGATAATACTGTTGATGGGCGACTTTCGACAAACAATTTCCATGATCAATTAAACGAATGTTTCAAATCATCATATTTTTGGCGATTAGTAAAAACCATTCAATGCAGTATGTGTTCCTGCGAGTGTTCCTGCAAAAGGATAGCATTGCAGATGTTTTTTCCAAAGAACTGCTTACGGTAGTCTCCAACTGCCTGCCATTCGCCAATTCATTTCAACGAAAGATGAACTCATCATATATGTATGTATATCCAAAGATTGGTTTAAGTGATCGAAACTTCGATTGGTTGAGCCCAGGCGCAATTTTAGCAGCGAAAAATATTGATACCAAACTAAATTCCGGGGGTAATTATTCAGTAGAATTCTTAAATCATCATTTGCATCGTCATTATGTTCGAAATTACACAAAAATCAAAACAATAATATCGAAAATATCGAAAGAAGACACTGTTGATGGTTTTGCATCTTTAGTTTCTATTGAAATATTTCAACAATTTCATTGAAATTTTTACAAATTTATAACTCTTAAAGCAGAGGTGCCCAGAATCAGCTTAAGGCCACCTGGACTTCAATACATATGAAGAAAATATTTGTGGAACAAAAAGAAATAGTAAACCGATTTTTAATTGAGTGTGTAAGTTTGCTCATGGTTGTTTGATGCTCACGAAATCATTCGCAGACAACAACAAAACCTTCGCTCGGAGAGAAAGAGAAGAGAGAACACATCTGAAGTGGTTGTTGCACTACGTTTAGCCATAAGCTTTGCGTGAGGGCTTTACGCGGGGAAACCAACAACGAAACCTTCGCTGGGATCGAATGATTAGAGAGAACACATTTGAAGTTGTTGATGCACTACACGCGTGGCTATCCCTTTGCGCAAAACAACATCGAATAAGCGTCGTGCGGAATAGGCTTGGGCACCCCTAGATTAAAGAGAAAAGGAAATCTTCCCAAAAAAGCCCAGAAAGTAGACATATTGTTAATGAAAACGAAACCTATAACAGAGCATTGCTTATTCGAACACTTTCCGATCATAGCACCTTCCCTACTTGCTGTGAATTCAGGGAAGTGGGCGTTAGTTATTTATTTCTTTTTTTCTCTGTTGATGGCCAATGCCTGATAAGGCTTGCCACACGATCCAGCAGCAGCTGCTGCTGGTTTTTGTAGCAATTCATAATTGAGTTGTTGCAAACTCGTGAGTAGCAACATGTGGCAATGGCACAGACATGCCTTAAAGTGTGATCGTTGATTTTTTATAGATTCGTATTATTAATTAGCATTTCAAAACAGAAACACATTTAGTGAAACCATAAAAAAGTAACGTCTCAAGCAGCCTACAACAAAAACAACAAAATGTTGATTTAGCTGAAAATGGTAGGTGTTGACCCCCTGATGGGGTTACAACACAAGCAACAATAATGATTGGCACTTGGCGTCTATGAAAATTTTCCAATTTGTCTGCATTTCGCAAAGTCAAACAAACCATTTGCAGGCAACAGCAACAACAATAGCCATAGCAGCTGTCAATGTGCAAATGTTGTAAAGTCAATGAACTTGTTGCGGCTGTTTAATCATTTTCCATTCTCACATTAGGTTCAAATGATTTGCCTACTTTTGGGCGGCCCTCCATAATCTGAGAGAGATAATTGGCTGTAAAAATATTTTTATGTTTATTTCATTCTTGCTGGCGGTGTTTTGTGTTTGCTTTGCTAATTATTGTCATAGGTTAGTGTGTAGGCAGACAGCAGCAGCGGCAGCAGAAAAAATGTAATAAAAATTGTAGCCGAAAGCAAAAGTGTTTTTTTTTTTATGGAGGCACTCTTGGCATTTTCACAGCAACAAAGCGCCCAGCATTGGGCAATAACAGAAATTATGTGGCCTGACATCTTTTATTTTTTAAAGAGAATTATTTAAGTGCTGCATATGTTGCCAAAAGCATTTTTGTTGGCATTTTGTCAAAGCGAAAACATGTGCAAGCCATCTTTAGACTTTTTTTTTTTTGTTTATATTGCATTATGCTGTCATTAGAATGGATAATTGTGGACGGCAGAGACCGCCACATGATTGACAAGCTGACAAACAAAAGGAAGCAGCATGCGAACGGGCGGAGTAGGGAGGAACAGAGAGAATTGTGGTGGAGCCTACAACGTGTGGCAGATGTCAACAAATGTCTGTTGTCTCGTTTTTATGGCCAGGCTCAGGCAACATTCTTCCCAAGAAGCGTAACCAAATGGTAGATTAAGTATCGCTTACATGACGGTGGTTAGAGGAACAGTGGGTAGATTTTTGAGAAATTGATTTTTCTTCTACTAGATGAAATTGGGAGGCCATTTGGGTGCACACACACAAGCACAAAGGCTACTGGCAGCTTAGCGATGTTTTGGAATTCCCAAGCGGTTATAACAGAGTAGGGAAAGACCACTGAAGATTAACCAGGGATGTTCATGAAACAGCTGTACGGTCCAGACTGCTTTGTAATGCAAACATAGCGTGACCTTGAGCCTTGAAGGGTTTGATTTTTATCAAGGTCGTAAAAAACTACACATATTTTCTTAGATCCTTAGGACTAAATTTAAAAAAATTTTATAAAGTTTTCTTTAGTAATAAGATTAAACCGAACCATCTTTCCAAACAAAAAGTGTTCGCAACAAAATTAAGCGGTTCGATTCAAGGTCTGGTTCAAAGTACACAAAAACCTGAACCAAACTGGAGCGGGGGTAGATAAAAGGAAACAGAAAGCACAGTTGGTCTCCAAAGGTACAGCAAGACAAGACTGAAACAGTAACTTTTACCTTTTTGTTTATTATTTAATAAAATTTGCAAAGTTTAGTCCGCTTTTGAAACACTGTGGCCAGGTTTTCCGACTTAAACTTAGTTGCTATAATTCTAATTTGCATTCATCAAGCGCACAAACTAATTGCTTGATGTGTGAGACTCTCTGTGTGTGTGCATTGTGCTATTTCTCTATTTCTATTTTTCATTTTTATTTTCTTCACAATTTCCATACACTACGTTCAGGCAAACAGCCGAAGCGAGGCGGGTTAGCGACCGCAAAACTATCTGACATTAGATTGCGATGGCGGCCAAACGACAACAGCCGACGTCGACAGCGTTGCAGCAGAAGTGGCAGAGCCTCGCGTGTGTTGGCGTTTGGCTGTGCCGGTTGGCACGTACACTAGAGAGCTTCAAACGACTATTGCTATGGGCAAATGGGCGATTATGACACATGCTGCCAAAATTTATGCAGTTTTTTTTTTTTTTTTCATTTCTGCGGGGACTCGAAATATGCACTTTGGCAAGCAGGAAGAAGTTACAACAGCACTCTGTGCGTAATAATTGTGACAAAACCAACGCACGAGATGCTGCCGGGCAAACACGCACATAACAAATGTTGCTGCAACAAGTTGAGTAAGTTTTTACTTAAAGAATATAAGAAAGATTCAAACATGTTATTAAATAAAGTGCAGTAGATTTGTTTTAAAACGTCGAAGATTGAATACTCTAGCAGTCAAAAGTTTAAGTAAAAAAAAATACTGCGACGAATTTTCCGCAATGCTCAGAAATTTTTGAAATATTAAAATTACCGTTAAACTTCAAAACATTCCGGGCACTGAACTATTTTACTATCGAAAATCAGTCATAACTAAAACTTGATCGTTAAAATTAATTTAAAACTAAGTTTGATTGTTGAAAATGCGAAAAAAACCGATTTACTGCATAAGTACAAGTTTTTGAATATGCCAAAATCTGAGGTCGTTAATAGGGGATTTTAAAGTAAGACTTCTTATTTAGCCAAAGTGAAATTTCAAAGATCTTTGGGCGAAATAATTTAATCTATACTGATAAATCTGTGGGCCCGACTGACTGACATATTGTTTCACGGAAATATTATCAACCCACAGCAAAAACTGCTTATCCTACAGATCTAAAATTTGGCATAGACCTTCGTTTAGTTATGCAGGAGCGCACTAAGAAAGACAATTGGGAAAATTTCACCGCGAAATAGGTAAAAACGCAAAAGAAAAGTTTGTATGGGGCACAAAACGGCTGCAGTGCTCAGAAAATGATGTGGACTAAGCTGTTTTGCTAAGAGCGCCAGAGAGTGAGTGAGAGAGAGAAAGACTCACACAAATTAGATATGTGCTGTGCGCGTGTATGTGTGTTGTTGTTTTTTTATTAAATAAAAAAAACAAATAGGGAATTGCCTCATACAATTAAATTAAATCTTAAGTAACTTACTAAACACATCGATGGCTTTAAAAAAGTTAGAATTTCACAAAGCTAGCAGCCAAAAAATGTACATAATACATATGTCGTCAAAGAAAAGTAACGAAACTGTGGCGCTCAGATAATATTTTGGACCAGGCAGGCGTCGTTGCTGAAACTAAACAGAAATAGTTTCATTAATAGCAACAAAAACCCCGGTTTGAAAGCTACTCTGTACTCAAACTATTGGTTACTGTGTTAGAAGCGGGAGGAAATCTCTCTCACTAACATTAGCAAAGCCAAGATTGGGGAACACACAAGTAAAAGGTACTGGCAGCCACAGTTATGTGCCGGACTTTGCTAAGTCGTTTAGGAATTCCCAAACGATTATGGCTCGGCAGGAGTAAGAGTCGTGGGGCCAGTATTAGGCGAAAGTCACTGAAGATTTGATAGAGGTACCAATGAAACAGCTGTATGACCACCTAGCCTCTTTGTGTTGTGGTTCCTGTTTTGAGTAGTGCAAACATAACGAGACCTAGATCCAGCGTACTATTGATGGTTTGACTAAGCTGTTTTGCTAAGAGCGCGAAAGAGAATGAGCATGAGAGGGATCACACTTACACAAATTAGGTATATGTGTATTACAAATATGCCATGGGAGGGGAAAGAGTGTAGAGCGGTGGAAGATGGTAAGGAGGGTGGGGAAAGAGTGGTGAGAGGGGATGGGGGAAAAAACGGGAAAGCCAATTTAAATTGAATTATAATTGAAGAGTGCTGATGCTGCTCTGAAATGCACATTCTTCATATAATATCGCTAGACCCGCAATTCTCTATGTGCTTGTGTGGGAGAGCTATGTTTTCACTGGCAGGAGGACTAACATATAACTCCGGAATTTTCGAGCGCCTAGAAAATTTCGTTGGATCCTATAGGACGGGTTGGACGGGAAACAACACAATAGCTGAACGCGGTCAAAGTCGCGGCGGGCTCAGCTAATTTAATAATGTATTTCAAATTTTGGTAAATTTCAGACCAGAGATCGGAAAAGTCAAAGTAAATAAAAAAAAGGAGTATAACCAAATTGGCAAAATTTATTTAAAATGTTAATCTTGCTTAGTTTAGGGTATAACAACATTTTTCAAACCATTTTTATTTTTTTTTGGTGTTTGGCAAGAATTTTAAGTGCAATTTCTTGTCGATTGGCATTTGTTTTTGCGTTGGCAACAATGTTGCTCAATATTTTTATCGCCTAGCCGCATCTTGGCTAGAAAGAGAGAGAGAGAGAGTAAGCGCACGCTTGATTGACCGTCCGCTTATGTTGCCACAACAAATCAATTTACAACAAATGTGTTTGGCCTGCGGCACTCCTCCAGAGAGGTTTTTGGGGGCTGCCGGTTCGTTCATGTTTAGATGGCCAAATTAAATGCTTAAAAAAAATTTATTGTCTGCAAATTCAAGCGAAAATTGCAACATGATTTGCCGCCTATTTTGGTTTGGATCATTGCATGAAAACTGCTGCGTTGGTGGCGCCGCAAATTTGAAAATTGCAAGTCCCCCTTATGGATGGCGGGGCGTGGCTTTTGTCGGAAATTTCTTAATTGATTTATAAGCCAAACATGTAAATCGGAGCGGTAAAGGAAATGCTTGCGGTTTGTGTGATTCGCTCCCACTTGGATTTTGGTTTAATCAAAATTTGATGAAAAATCATCGACCACAAATTACTCATATTTATCATCATCAAACAGATTTACTTCGTTCGGTCGTCAGCAGCGCCAACACCTCTTTTGATCTTGTGCGCCGAAGGTCTGCTTTGTGACTATCTTTGGGCCAGCTGCCCCGTTATTAATTAACAGCTGTGCGCTTATTATGCAAATTTTGCCACAGATGGACAAAAGTTTTAATACGAAGGGTGTGGGTAACAAAAGTCATGCCAGACGCATATATTAAATGTTTCGCGCTGTCTCTCTGTGTGATACGGTTTTGCGGTTTTTACTCACGATTTGCTGTACAGGAAGTGACGTCTACATACCTGCAATGAGAATATAGAAAAAAGTAATTATTAGCTGGTTAAAAAATAAAGATCAAACAGGGAAATTAAAAGTTGCACTCGAGGATTTATTACCGAAAAACATTTGGGGGACTTTAGACTGAATTTATGGAGTATGAGTTTATCGAACAAAAATGTAATGATTTTACAATAAAAGTTCGCACTTTAATAGCGTTCTAACCGGAAGCAAAGAACATTTAATTTGTTTCTCTTTATGTACTTTGCTGATTCCAACCTGTTTGCCATTCTAAATGCAATAAACAATTCATAACTAACTTATCTTGATGGTCATTTGCAGTTACCACAAGCGCATCTTCTCTGTTAACAAATTTATGCACTTATTAATAGTCAACTTTTTGGGTCAGTCCCCACCACAATTGGTCAAAGCTAAACTGTTAGCATTTATTAAGTCTATAATTTAGCATTCAATTATGCAGATAATCTAAGCCTCTTCTTTAACTCTTGCCCATTCATTCATACATCATCTTTTTGGACAAAAGTCTATACCAAGCAAACCAACTAATGAAGAAATCTTAAACCGAAATTTATTTTGCAATCAATTTGACAAATGCCTTAAAGCTTGGCTAAAGCCTGAAGGAGATGCTTGGATAGAGATAGTCGCCATATGTGCGCGGGTTTTTATAGGCTGATCCAGCAGCCACAAAGGCAACAAGTAGCCAACAAGCATCGTAAATATTTTGTGGCCAATTGTCCGTTTGAGTTTCCACATACAGTACGCGTCATAAATTAAAGCTCACAAACGATCATCAGCTGACTAATAAAGTTAGAGACCAGGCAAACATGTTTATGGTTTACACATAAATGACAAAAATGTCTAAATTAGTTACGCAGCCGGGAACTGAAGGTAACATTGACCTAGTTTGTGGTTGGGGGTTCGGTTCTAGTTCAAAGGCATCGAGGGGAAATTGAGAGCATGAACAAACAATTTATGCAAAATATATAGACGAGACGCCAGACTTTGCCTAAAGGTGGCAATTACAAAAGGCAACAACAACAACACACACCCACATTTACATACATATGTATGTAAGTAATTAAATTAAATTAAGCGCACCTCATTAAGGTCAAATTACAGTCAAAAGCCATCTGTTTTGCTGTCCTTCGACATCAGCGCCTGTAATTATGCAGCAGACGTCAACTCTAGCCACGCCCTCGGACTAGCTTGAGGCTTTCAATATGGCCAAAGTTTACTCGTTTTAGAAGAAAAACAAAAACACGGGGCAATTATTGCTCTGCCAGACATTTGCACATTCTCAAGTACAACTATATTTTTTTTAACTTTACTTATCTGCTGCTGTGGGTGTCATTTGTCGCTGAAATACTGACGTAAAAAAGTATGACAAAATATGCATTATTTATGGTAGAGGCAGATCTGAAAAATATGGAACGGGCACGCACTTCTAAAGAGCAAAGACTACCGTACGATCTGACGATTGATTGTAATGAAAAATTACAAATTTAGGCGAGCAGTTTGACCGCAATACTTATTAATTGTAGCACAGGAGATTATCAAATACATTTTCGGTTAGAATCGATAAGCTGCATCTTTATTGACAATTGCTCTAAGGCAAAAAGAGCGAGGCCAAAATAGGTAAGCGTATTGATGGGAGAAAAAAAGCAGAGTTTCCCCGCCATAGCCCCTAGGGGACGAACCTACTCACCAATTCAAAACGAATGCTTGCCGAAGTCATGTTTCACTGTGTGTTAGAGAGAGAACACTGACATAAAGCGACGCGAACCTGCTAATTCGAACAAAAAAAGCACAACGATTCGGTTTTAAAAAAACCCACTTGATTTCATCCTGTTTCCGACTAGAATTTGGTTAATTCTTGAAAATTCTTACTTTGCGTACGAATCGTTCTTAAACTCGAAATTGACCGTTAAAATTCAAAAATAGAAACAAAATTCTGGAATTAATTTAAGATGATTTCGTTCTTGAAATCGAAATTGACCATTTAAAATTCAAAAATAGAAATTGAATTCTTAATTCAAGAAAAAATGTTTTAATTTAAGATCATTTCGTTCTTGCTGAAAAAACGAGCTCTTACTTCAAGGACAAATCGCTCTTAGCTTACTTTGAGCTCTAAAGGTTCTTAAAAAAATACCAAATCGAGCTTTACATATCCAAAACGTTCTTGACATCAAGAATTTAGGGATTTTTAAAAACACTTTTGAATCAAGAAATTTCGTACTTTAATCAAGAATTTTCTGGTTTTGAAACTGGAAATTTTTGATTTTTCTCTCAGTGCGCTGTTCGCTTTCTTGGGTTCGGCATGCGTTCGTCTCGTATATGTGTAAATAGCGAAATGACTTCGGTTCCTGTGGGCTTGGCCATTTGTCAAGGTGTTCTAAGCTGTTATTGGTTGCAAACATTCATTTGATTGCTAATCAGTTCAAACAATGATCACTGATCACTATAATTTTAAGAAATTTATTCAAATATGAGTGCAAAGGCCAAGTAAAGTTCTTCTATGCCGAAATTTGTATGCTGATTTTAAATATTAGAGTTTGAGAACGCTAGCATTGAAATATTTTTATTTTGTTAAGCCCTATTGAACCTGATGGGGTTATCTCTACCGAAACAATATGTGAATTGCATTAACGCAAGTTAAGCTGGGATCAATAGCTCTTTAGTCTTGCTATACTCATACCGTTAACTCCTATTGCTCACACCTTTAACTTCTACTGAAGTAATCGCTATCGTTCTTTTCTCTGAAAGGAGTTCGATGATGGTGCCTGATTTTCCGCAAAACTTAATTTTCTGCATTATACGAATTTGAGTTAGGGACATTCGATAAGAAGTCTAGCAGTATTGGTGTAAGCGAGCCAAGTTCAAGGTTGAAACAATTGATTTGATCCCGACCTTCGGATTGAAATTGTAAGGATGACTCGTTCTCGAGAGTGCTTAAAGCAAGTCGTAGAAGACTTATTTCAAACACGAATCAGTACTTCGAAATAAAAAATTATTTCGTACTTTGTTTGAGGAACTCCCCACTGCTGTGGGGAAAGCTTTGAAAATATATATCAGCGGTGGGCTGCAGAAATAATGGAAAGGGTACAACAACATTCTTATTTTTGTCATTTGCTTTCGATCAACGGGATGCAGCGTGTGTTTGTTGTAATATCAATTGCGTCGTGGAATTAGTAAAAATAACGGGCCGGGTTGCGCGGGTAAGAAGGGCTATGAGGCTGCCCACTGCTGATATATATCATTCAATTGGGATCTAGTCATTTATCGAACTTACTTTTCCCTGGGCAATTTGTTTAGAAGGTACGGATCACGTTCCGTTTCGAAGGAACTGAACTGTACACTGTACAATTGAAACACACATACAAACTCACACATATACACAAACGCACACACATGCGCGCGCGAACTGACTCATACGTTCTAACTGCCTGAAATAGGCACAGCCCTGTTACATACATTTGCACAACTTCATGATCCCTTTTTATCCCCTTTTTTCATGGTAGTGTTGATTTCCAGCCCTGGCTCTTAGTAACACTGCGGCACACAGCTAAAGCATAAAGAGTTCTTATGAGAAGTTTGTCGTTCGTCGAAAATTCGAAATGCGTTCGTATGCTTATTCTTTATGCTTTCACACACCCAATCGTTAATGGGCGTGTGTGTAGTTGATGCTTAAATATACCTTAAATAAATAACATTAAGCATTACTTCAATCAAATTACCAGTCTATATACTTTTTACTACATTGTACATTAGGTCGTAAAGTATCTACATTACAACATCGCATACTCGGTGTATCGTTTAGTGGCCGGCCCATCCACACCGTCGATTACATTTCTTGGATTAGTATATGCCGTTCTAGTGGAGCTCCGAAAAGCGTTCGGCTATCGCTCACTTTGTCGATTACAAGTAAAGAGGTTTCAAAGCTAGTAGTCCACAAGCAGTAATCTATAAAGTATACTGGTTGTAATCCATTCTGTCTGGCACACTGCCTGCGAAGTGTTTAAGAGGTTCTCGTCGCTGAAATTGTCAATTTAAATTATAATAATGTATTGGCTATTCGTTAAGTTTCTTCGTCTCTTGTGCAGGTTGTCTCGTTGGTTTGTTTGTCTGTCTGTCTGGGCTCTGTTTGCGATTGTCATTTATGCATTTTTGTCATGGACACCCCGTTTGCGGTTGTCGCCGTGCGGTCATTACCATGAAAAAATCTCGTCTCATTGGCAAACATTTTTTAATTGATTTTTGTATTTAAATGTTTGGTGTGAAAACTTGATGAAAATGTGAAACAACAACACAAAAATGGCAAATGCCAAATTGAAGGACGAGCCTCGAGGTTTTTGATTTGTGTATGTATAAGTGGGGGTGATCAGTGACAATTTATGTAATGTGTTTATGGACACAAGTAAAAATGTATTTCTCATCTTAATTGATTCAAAATTCGCTACAGTTCTTTTTTTTGCCGTCACACTAATCGACACTCATAATTAACACATTTAGCTAATAACTTTGTGCGAAAATAAACAACATTAATCACAGTTTAATGGCGTTTTAATTAGAAGACAAACACTAGTTGGAGGGGCCCTGGCACTGGACCAGTTCTTTGTATGTAACTTTTATTGAAACTTTCAACACTCGTGTGTTTGCTGAGCGGCATTTCCAATAACAATAAAATAAATCTTGGCCAAGAAAAACAGATAAAAACAGCATTAGCTCTGGTCATAAAGCAAACTAACTAAGGCAACTAACAACAACAATCCACTTGCCTGGCATATCTTTCTGGGGGTAAGGGAGGGGGGCAGGTTGACGACAATCGACAACCAAGACGACGTTGTCTGGGGACAGACAGACTGAGACGACAAGTGCCAAGTTAATTGCATTAAAAGTGAAATAAAAAGCGAAGCTCAAGATAGCAAAAATTATGAAGTGCAAGGCGGTGTTGCTGCTGTTTCTGTTTGCTGTTGATTGAGGCGCATAATCAGCAAGTGGAGGGGAAGAATAAAAGGGGCGAGACATCGCTGGCGACAAGCGCATTAAGTTGTTAACAGCAAATATTTGCTTCATTTGCGCTATGATTGCAGTAACAGCAACAGCAGCAGCAACTAAAATGCGCAACATCCGGTCAAGCAAGCAGCCGCTTAGCAACATCTTCAACTTCGCGCTTGTGCGTGCATCCCACAACTTGTGTTGCCAAGCTAAAGAAAACTAATTGGCCAATACACCGAGAGAAATGCAAAAAGAAGTTGAACAGTTTTTAATATGTGAAATAGTGGAGCATTTGTTATTAAATGGCAATTCGAAGAAACAAGATCAAAAAGAGCGTAAAATTAAAACAATATCCACTTTTCCCTCACATTTTTTGTGCAGCTTTTTCCCTACTCGAGACGATCAACAAAGCATACCCAAAAATGCAAGGATGAAGGCCCTACTTGACACAGAACCGCTTTGTGTAATATCAAAATTAATCAAAACCCAAAACTAACTTGCTTAGCCTTCAATCGATTAATTTGCATACACAAACACATGTTCGCTGCTGATTCAATCAAATCATAGGATCACACTGATTTGTCAGCTGCTGGAATTCAAAATCTGTTCATCAAATTCAAGGTAAAACAATTTAAAAATCACCTCACAGCTTTCAAAGTCACATGATCTACTACCAAAGGGTGCGTGTAAACTCTGCAGCTAAATCTGATAATTGGTAGAGAAAGTCAAGTTGAAATTAAAAAAAATTAAGAACCAATGAAAAATAGTAATATTAATTTATGTATTAATGATTTAATAATTTATATTTATTTAATAATAAATATTAATTTATATTATTTTTTGTACGTTTTTGGTGCTTATAATTTAGATTAGCAAATCGGCTTAATCTATCGATGTGGCAACGCTATGATCAAGAAATTGAATGAGACTAATTAAATGGCTCAACAGCTGTTTAAAGCATTTTTTGAATATATATTTACGTGCGTTCCAGAAATCGGCCTTTAAGAAAAAATTTCCGTGTTTAAGAAATTGATTTAAGATTAAGTTTATATTTGAAAATTAGAATTGAATTTTTACACATTATTTTTAATAAATTTAGGATGAATCGCCTTAGAATTAATTTTCAGGGAAAATTTGGGGCTTTATAGGTTGGGTTGCTTTTTGAGAGTTCGTCTTTATACCATTCAATTCGAGTAATTGTTCGTTCGGTTCAATAACGATTAAACGAGAATCACCTCGTATGAGTTATTGCATGGTCTAAGACAGCGCTGCTGACAGAGATGGAAAAGAGAGAGACAGAGAGAACTCCGGCATTTGAAGCAAAGCCAACCACATGAACAGAACCGAAAAATTGGCTTGTGCTGGTAATCAAGAATAACAATTTGCTTGCCAACAAGTTCAACAGCCAAACTCTCGTTAAACCGAACGAAGCGTTTGCCGGTATGATGCTAATTTTATTCAATGTTGAGTTTTGTTCGCACAAACAAGTTCGATCAGCCGACTCACACTCAGCCGCTCGATGAGTTTTCTGGTATGATGCTAAGTTTTGTTGATTGATTAAATATGAGTAGGAATTGTTGTTGAGACAATCAAGAAAAATAGTAATTTTTGCATTTCTCTGCTTCCCGATTACATATCAAGGGCAATCCTGCTCGATATCACATTATTTATTTTCCCCACAGACATCTAATCCAGTGTTTCCCAAGAAGAGAGAACATCTCATGATATTCAAATGGTCAAACTTGATTACGCCAGGGGCTGTGGTCTAATCTACCTGAACCGATTTTCATAAAATGTTGAAATGATCCGAGGTGTCAATTTTGTCTAGTAGTTTTTGTTGTTGGAGAGAGCAGGTAATTAAAGAGCCCATACTTTGATACAGCCTGTATCACGGTAAATTGGCTATTACGGCGCATTACTCGTTAGTGGGAGATTTTTTGCAAATTTATACTTGATCGTGGGCGAGTTGTTCTGCTGGTTCATTATGTTCATATCAGAGATTAAAACCGAATGGAATAAGTTTGGGTTACGGTTACTGTTTTGGTCGATCGTTTATTACTGTTGTTTACGGTATCGGTTACGGTTATTAACCTAATTCTGTTTCGGGTTTTGGTTACGGTTACGGTTATTAGTATGAAATATAAACTTTACAATTCATGCAGACAAAAGCGGGGATTCATTATAAATTCTAATCCTGAAAACAAACGCTCAAAACTTATTTGTGTGGGTGGTTCTGCTAGCAAAACTTTTGATAATTTAAAAAGATCTGGAAATATTGTTTAATATTTTCCGACCATATTTTTATGAAGATGTCAGATTATTTTCAAATGGAACTGCTGAAAATTTCTGACCAACTTGGATGTGGACTGTATTCCCCTGATAAATCAATAAATAGATTGTCCAACAATTTAATACAGTTAATTTTATGCTCGGCAGATAAATACAGATTATATCTCGTATCAAGAAATATTGCACATAGGTTAGCTTTATTCACGAACGGACTTGGTTCTCTAAACGCTAACTCGTGAGACTATAGTTTGATCAATTCTGAGTTGTTTTTGATTTCAAACTAATATTGAATCCAGATAGAACCTAAGGTTACAGAAAAAATTAGAATTAGCTGATGCCAAATTTGAGCCGAAGTCGTACATTTATGGATCGGCCAAACTAGCCAGCATCCAGTGCAATAATACAAACATATGTATATGGAAAGATGAGGAGGGTAAAGATTTTGGTTAGCTGCACTCACTCTTTCTCGTTCGCTCTCTTTTCTTTGTGGCCGTCAGCAATAGTGTGGCGCAATGTATGCATGTTAAATGTTCATTGTGCGTATAAATAAAATAAAATTTACTTCAAAGCCATGCATAACTCAGTGTCATAGAGAGAAGAACGCGAGCCGAACTTGTGGTTGTGTGAATCGGTGAACACTGAATTGCATGAAAGTTGTAGGCTGTAGTCTCTCTTGCTTACTAACACAAGCACACATCTCTGTCCTCTGCATTATCCCGGCACTGATTTACGTTTATCGAAATTTTTTCTAGTAGAGGAAACCCGAAATTAACCCGTATATTTGTTTCTGTTTTGGTTCTGATAACCGGTAATGGTAATAAAAGTTATAGGGTTACGGTTATAAGAAAAAAATTTTTTCATTTACGGTTACGGTTTCGGTTACAAATTTTTAAGTGTTTTTTAGCGTTTAAGGGTTACGGTTTCGGTTACGGTTTTAATCTCTGGTTCATATCGAACAGGAAAATATCCTACGAAAAGTTTCAAGCTGGGAAATAACATTGAATAGTACTTCGGTTCCGTTTCCGTATATACCGAAACTTATGTTTTGGTTTTAACATTATTTCGGTATTCTTTTCCGATTTGATTCAATGTTTTCAAGTCTGCGAAACGGGTTGAAAGTGTTTTTGATTCGTGAAAAAGTGGTTTCAGGATATGAATTAAATATTTAGTGGGTAAATTGGTAATTTAAAAGAAAATTTTGCTAATTAGGACAAATAATATATAACACCTATTTACAGTTTTAAGTCCTGCAAAATCTGCAAAATCATGGAAATTTGGCAAAATTTACATAAAAATTTGGGTCCCAATTCTTTACGGCCGAAATAAGAATAATTTTATCATTTGGACGTGTAGCTCAGACGTATGGAAATTTGGCATGATTAGGATATAGCAGACGTCATCATAAAAACCATAGCCCAGACTATTAATAAACATTTTTTTATCAATAAAATCTTCGATCTTCAGAATTGAGTGAAATTAATTGAATGGGAATGGCTCAGTTTTGTATGTAGATCAAATGAAAGCAGCAATACTGCAATATTTTTTTTTCTGTGTCTTGCTTTACTTGCGCAACAATACATATGCACAGATATGTATAGGTTTTTTTTTCTTCTACAGTTTTCTTGGCACTCTTGCCACATTTTCTTATCTATAAATAGTTGGGCGTGCTGCCGCCGGCGCAACGTTTTGTTTGCTGCCTCAGTCGTCAAGTCAGCTGCTGCCCACGCTGAGCGGTCAATAAACTTCGCGGCGGCGACACATGCAAATTGCAGCTAGCGCAAACAATTAGCAGTTGAAACAAAACACAAAAAAAAGTATCAAAATGCCGACCTATCGCACAGTTTTTGCCATTGGGCAGACACTGTCAACTTTTAGTCGTTGCTGTTGCTGCTGCTTTTGCTATTATCAGACAGAGCGCTGCTGCTGTTGCTGCTACGTAATGCGCGTAACAATTTCATTTTGTTTTACAACGACAACAGTTGGCTGTTGTTTAGCTCTCTCTCTCTCGCTCTCTCTCTATTCTGTTTGCATTTCGCTTGCCGTTTTTAGTTTTGCAGCAAGCGTCGTGCATTGCACTCAATGCGACGCAACGGCCTCAATGCAAAAGACGTTGGCGTCGTCGCATCGCAGCACTGCGCGCTCTTGGCCATACGCTGAGAGAGTTGGCTAATCGAAAAAAAATATCGTCATTTGTTGCTGCAAATTTGACTAATTGCATTGTTGTTGCTGTTGATGTTGACTTGCCGATAGTTGCACTTGTTGGCCGTTTTTGTTGGTGTATTGGAACAAACATGCCGCCACAATTTGTAATTAGGCGACTTTTAATGTTAAATGTTCAATTTTGCCCCCGACATCTGTACAGATATTAATTTACATTGTTTTAGTTTTTTTTTTTGTATGTTGTTTAACACATTTTTAGCACAACGGATGTTTGGCATCGTTTTTATGTATGTGATTGAAAAGATTGAAAATGGAAAAAAAATCGGGCACACGCGAACTGTAAATACAACAAATATATACAAATTTGGTTAAGGAGAGCTGCATACATATGTACATATGTAAATTGTATATACAAATTGGCATACATTGCTCCACATTGAAAATGACAGTGATGTTTTGGTCTGAAGTGGCTTTAAATTTTGGTTTGACTTTTGTAGGCTCCTGTGGTGGGTAAAAGAGTTGGTCGTTTGCTCTTTTTTGTTCAGTTTGTCAGTTTCTTACTCACTTGCTCTTTTTGTTCGAGAGAGCGCGCTATTAAGATTCTTGTTTTGTTGACTCTCAGAGAGCGCTTTGCTTCATGCTTAAGTTTTTGATTTTGTTATTTGAAAACCACTAAGCGGAAGTAAGCAGCAAAATCTAACGCAAGGGCGCAACATTGTCTTCATTATGAAGAACGTGACTTTTAAAGAGGATTTGTCAACAAAAGCGAACCGAAAAGGTGGGTGTGTATTGGTGTGAGCAAATAAAAGACCACTCTGACTACCAGCAAAAAAGCTGTTTGCTCTCTTGGCTCTAGCCCCGCTGCGTTCGGCTCGTGCGTTGAATGAAATTTCGGCCCCTGCGGGCCAGGCGCGTGACCATTGCTGCTTAAAAGCAATTACGATCAGCTTTTTGAGCTTTTGAGATTGGAATCTTTTATAATTAAAAGTTTTTGGAAACTGAACTCAACTCAAACGATTTTTTGCGATTTTTGTATTTACCAATTTGGATTAGGAATTATAACATACTAACCTGGACCATTTGATTATCAATGGTCGTACTCTAAAAGCTGTAATAAAAAAAGCCTAGCACATATATTTTCGGCATCTGGCAACCCTATAACATTTGCTTTTCCTTTCCATAACCGATTTATCGTTCTTTATTTTTTAATTTTTGATAAATTTCGATTTAAATCGAACAAATGTTTACAGGGTTGTCCATATTCGACGGACCCATCTGGCAACGCCATAACTTTTGACAGAGATGTCAGATCGCTTAATGACTTACCGCGTTTGAAGCGTCAGGTCAAAATTTTTACCATGGAACAATACACGCCACGCGAGCGCTCTGAAATAGTTGAAATTTACATTCAACAGAACAAGTCAATTGTGAAAACTCAACGTGCTTTTAAAAAATTTCACATTTTCACATTTCACATTGAATGGGACCGTAAATAAGCAAAATTGCCGTATTTACGCCACTGAAAATCCTCAGGAGATTCAAGAAGTGCCTCTTCATGACGAAAAAGTCACAGTTTGGTGCGGCGTTAGTGCGAAAACGGTCATTGGGCCGTTTTTCTTCCAAAATGAAAATGGCCATGCTGTTACCATCAACCAGGAGCGTTATCGCGACATGATGAACAATTTTGTGATGCCAATTATTCGTCGAAAGCGTATGAGGCAGTTCTGGTTTCAACAAGACGGCGCTCCACCGCACACAAGTCGCATAACAATCGATTTTCTGAAGAAATTGTTTCCGGGCCGTTTGATGTCGAAAAGTGGTGATTTGGACTGGCCACCGCGTTCGCCCGATTTGACGCCGCCTGACTTCTTCTTGTGGGGATATTTGAAGTCAAAGGTTTACGTTAACAAGCCAAGGACCGTAGAAGAGCTCAAGGACAACATTCGTGAAGAAATAGCCGCTATTCCGGCCGAAATGTTGGCGAAATCGATGGAAAATGCTTCAAAAAGGGCACAATACGCCATCAACGCCAGAGGCGGCCATTTGAGAGATATCATATTCAAAAATTGATGTAAACAAATCTACTTGGAACAAATTAAATGATTAAGATTGCCAACCGCCAAATTTTTATTTTTTTCTTTGATTTTTAAAAAAAAAAACATGGGTCCGTCGAATATGGGCAACCCTGTAAATATACTAGCGAAAAACCTTGCCGACAAAGGTTTACTATAGGTTAACTAAGATTAATGCATGCTGGTGGACTGTTAGAGGAGGCAGGATAACAAAATTTAACTAGTAAAAGTAGTATGTATTTTCATGGGTGAAAGATAAGATGCTAAAGAAAAAATTTCAAATCCATTGATTACACCATAATAAAAGCAAAAACATTTTTCTTTATAAAGCAGTTGTGTCCAAACTTACACAATCAAGCTTTGCGTTTGTGTGCGTAGCAGCGAAACACGAGGTAAACGTCATGACGTCAAACATGAGCAACAAGCAAACTAACAAATTCCTCGTAAGAGAAGAAAAAGTCGAAAGCACACGTCGTGAGAGAGCAAGCTGGCTGCAACGCCGGCAGAATTATAAGTTCCTATCCCATGGGATAGGCTTTTGGCATTTTGGGCACGACTGTTACGTCTTACGCTCCCAAGTATGTTCTTCATATAACTTAGATAAAAGTTTATCACAAGTTGGTGGTGTTTAAATTCATAGACAGTTCGTTCAAAATAAATTGTGAAAAAAATAAGCCTTTAAATGTTTTTTCAAGAAAATTTTCAAAACGATTTTTATCGATGTTTTTCTTAAAATGTTAGGAAAAAATCAATGCCTAGAACAAGTATTTGCCATCACTAGTATACGCCACCACAACGCACTTCACATTCAAAACAGGTTCCCAATTATGAGATTAACTATCATGAGCAATGTAGCTAATTTCTTCTTTTAAATGGGGCCGTAAATAAACAAGATCTTCTTTTCCACGCCAAAAAAACCCTTGTCTAATGCCCGAGCTATCTTTTCACGACCAACGCATTACTGCTTTGGGCTGGAATTTGTGCGGAAAGGCTCTTTGTATCGCTCTTCTTCGAAGAGTCGTAAACTTTAATAGAGTGCTTTATCGAATTTTGTTACGACAATTCTGAATATATGAAAAGTGATGGAAAATGTGATAAAAACACGCAAATTGCGCTATTCAAAACAAGCAGTGCGGCTTCAGTTTGCTGTTCCGAATAATTGGTGGGGCTACGTGTACAAAATGGGCCACTACATGCCCATCGCTTATTGTCGTCTCAAAAATCGTAATATTTGTATAATATAACAGCCACTCATCATTAAGCCAGCTTAAATTATTAACACCATCGTGACTTTACAATTTCGTTATTTTTTTGTTGTAAAGTAATATAGTCAAATGATCTTTAAATCAATTTTAAAAATCAATCAAGTGATTTGTAATTAAGTCATCGGTTTAAGTGTAATTAAGCAATTACAATGGGTAAATCTGCTTGATTGCTGACTCATTATCCAAACAAAATCCTCAATTGTTGATGCGCTGCACTTAGATGCTCGCCAACTGTGGCAAATTCAAAAATATTTGCCAATCTACCAACCACCTTTATATAGCGAATCACACACAACAACATTGAATGGGAACGATGAACTCGCACACGCATAGGCAGAAACATTTGCAACAATAGTGTGTGGTGTGTGGTGTGCGGCAGGCAATTGTTTAACGATGTGGGGCACATATTATTATTAGCAATAACAATAATAATTGCAACAACAATTATTCTAAGCACTTTTACGACACTATTAAGAAAACGGATGACTTTCCCAAGGTTCTTACATTAGAAAACAGTGGCTGACGGGTGCAGCAGCGACGTCTAGTCAAGCGGTCGTCATACTTAGAAAAATTATTATTGTTATTGTTTTTCACCTAAGTGCAAAACAACATTTTTGTAAAAATTAAAACGCAAAAAAAAAACCATCAGCAATATGAAAAGTGCATAAAACCCGAAACGAAGTAATTGTATTTCCCGGACAGTTGTTTTTATGTGCCCCAGACAAGGTTTATGGTTTTGTTTTTCGATCCCACACCATGCAAATTATGCCGCATAAGTCACGTCCTGTACAAATGAGATGAAAAACTAATGGAAATTATGTTTTGCTATACATTTGCATACATAGCTATATGTGCGCAGTGAACAACAACAACCTTCAAGAGTCTCGCAAGCCTTATCGAATTTGTGCACTTGGCAATTTACTTGCATTTTTATTGCTTACAAAATATTTTATGGGATTTTATGACCAGCTTTAAGTCCTTGAAACAACTTTACTCTACTTAAGTTAAGGTTTACTTTATTTAAGTTGAGTTTGTACAAGTTTTTATCAGAAAAATATATATTAAAAAAAAATGTGAACAAATTAGGTCGTGGTATTATTTTATTTAACTAAATTGATAAGAATAATAATAAAGTAATAATTTTATATTTTTTTTTTAACATTTCTGATTCATTTGCTTCTAAGAAACACAAATCTATCAATTTTATAGCCAAGTAAATAACCGATTTGGGGTATTGTAATAAATTTATGGTGAGTATCAAAACGATGAGAGACTGATATAATTTTATTTTCCAGTTGATGGTTCGAATTGTTTTCCTTATTTTGAAGCCTTAATAAAACTGAAGATTGGCAACTCTGAAGTCTACATCATTTAACCAAACACCTTAAATGATAAATCCACAATAGAACGTGTTTTTAGATCTTTTGTACTCATTTCTAGAATAGCTAATTTCGAAATGCGAATTATGACCAAAAATAGAGCAATTACTTTTGCAGAAAAAGGATTATAATCGATATTCTGTTGCAAATATTCATATTAATATTTTCAGTGATGACCAACTCATGTTTAAAAATAAATGACTAATTGTGGACTTCAGTTTAGTTAATTTTGTTCTATTTTCTAAGAAAAGAAAAAAACTTTTTCTAATAAATGTTCCGAGGCGGGATCGAACCCACGACCTCCCGCCCAGCAGTCCAGCACACTTACCGCTGGGCCACACACGGCCACATTGAGATATGAAAATTCCATTTAAAATTCGATTTTTAGTATATTTTGTATTTGTTATAGTTTTTATAGAAGGGTATACAGACTTCCACACTATCGAAATCACTTAAGACACTCTAATTTTTGTTTTTGCATTTTTTTCATGACGCAATTTGTATATATTTTTGTCTCAATGATTTTTATGCAAATTGTTGGAATAACAACAAAAGATATCCATAAAAATTTGCATGCAATATTGTCTGTTGTTGTTTTTGTAGTCTAGTACTGCATTTCCTTAATGCTCTAGAAACACGCAATTTTACCACCTCTACAACAATTTTTTCACTTTGTTTTTAGTCTGGTTTCTGTTTGTCTTTCCTTTCTTTTTTTTGGGTTAATGTCTCATTGTCGTCTCGCCAAAGCAGACGATACAATTTCTGTTACAAAAATTATTACAGAAAATTGTCCATATGCTGCAAACAGAAAGACAAAGACATATGTGCCTGGGCAATTGCTTGATTTATTACTAAAGAGATAAAAACATTTTGGTTGAAAAATGTATGTAAAAGATTATACTGGGAATTAAAGTTAAAGTTGATTTTCTTAGTTTTGATAGCAGGCCAAACTAGTTGGAAATTAGCTGGAAAATTCATTTACACGTAACCAAATGATGACCCCAATTTGATTAAAGGTGCCCAACGTAGGTCCAACTGGTTTTATTTGCCGCACAGTAGCCCACAAACCAGAACCTTTTCTTCTGATAAATTTCAAAATTAATTATGTCACATTATGTAATCTGATAAGCAGCCAACTGTGCTGTGGTTCAATTCTTAGAGGGGTAAGCCGAGATTTCAACAATGCGCAGCCGCAATGTCAACGCATCTGAATGAGACCCTCTTCAAGGAGGCGAGAGAATACGCATCGTATCGATCGTTCGAACAATGGTAGTTTTGAGTCAGGTAAAAAGACAAAAGTTGTGCGCGGCGTCGGCTTCTTTTGGTGGGTTTTTGGTTCGCTTAAAGATATTTTATTTTTCGGTAGGTTGTTTTTTTTGTTTTGTTTTTTTTTTTTGCCCCTGGCTTCTCTGTCTGTTGAAATTTAAGACGACATTTTCGCACTTGGAATTCCGCTTGCAGGTAGAAAATATTCCTGGCAATTATTTCTAATAAATTTGCAGTTGAATTGCGATATTGTTGTGGGGTGGGGCTGATTTTAAGGAGAGAGAGCCGTGGATAGTAAATCGAATATGTTGTAAGTTTTGGTCGACGCGAACCAGTTCCTATTCAAAGAAAATATCTGCAAGAAGAGGTTGGTTACAGTTGATTATAGGAGATGCATAAAACAATAGAAAAACCTAACTTTTTAACAATTGATGTGCTATGGTTAATCGTTGAAATTGTCGAAGAAAGAACATGAGAGGCTCAGCATTTCAAAAATTGGTTTCAGGGGCTTTTAACCGCTACTTACAATTTAATTCTTAATTACTATTAGAAAAACTAACGAATTTATAATTTCTTGCCCCCTACTTGACTGGGGATCGAACTCCGGATCATTAGCAAGAAGAGATCGCAAAAATCAGTCCCCAGTTTGCCTGTGTCAGAACACAACCGCTGTGGCGCGACCACATAAAAAAGTGGTACCACAACAATCTTTAATTACGCTCTCTGCCTCTAGTTGGTTGTGAGAGAAGAGAAACACTTTTTTTATTTGTTTTTCCTCACAGGTCTGTCTAGGACCTTTTTGCAAAATTCACGCATTCAAAAGGTCTTTTTGTATGTATGCATCGGTGTGTACGGTTACAGTCTAACAATATGAATGTATTCGACAAACTATATGCGCTCTCTCTTTCTCTATACTGACTCGCTCTCACGCTAAACTCTGGCACTCTCTTGAGTCTGCAACCTTTTCAACTAACATTTTTACAGTTACCCAATTTCTGTTCATCCCTTCTGAAAATTAGATAAATATCCTTTTTAACCTTTTCTAATATCATTTGACAAATTTATAGTATGTAGGTTAAAAAGAAACGTTATAGTTAGGAAATGATATGGAAAAAAGTTATATTTGACAAAATGTCAAGTTAACCAGCACATATCAAATTGATTTGGATCATTATTTTTTCTGTGTAGTTATTTTGGAACGGGATTTTCTTTTATGAAAATATTTTAGTAAGCTATTTGCGATGTCAATTGAGAGTAATCAAACAACAAAGTGTAGTCGCTGCAAGATAATCTTCATCACAAAATTAATATAAACTTAGTAACAGAAAGCAGCTTTTTTTTCAAAAACTTTCAGGTAGGCAAACCAAACAAATTTAGACGGTACCAAGACACAGAATCATCTTTTCAGGATGTATTTGGTTATTCTGGCCTGTTTCCAATTCAGAAAACGAGTGGAAATGTCGCTAATCGAGTTGATTGCTGTTCTGAATTTAACAAAAAGAGAATATTTGTTGTTTTCTAAAAAGTGCGCAGTAGAGTTGGCTGAATTAAAAGAAATTTTTATAAATTATAAACTTAATATTATAAAACAAGTGAGAAAGTCGGTCAAGCCCGACTATATTTACTCTGTACCTAGAGTAGGAGCTGAATGCAGTGCTGTTGCTGCGCTCATCTCTGAGTTTCTCTCTCTATCTCTCCCTCCCTCTCTCTGCGGCGTTGGTTTTGAAAGGGTGGGACGGGGGGTGGCGGGGTTAAATCACTTATTTGCTCATAACTTGAGAACCGCTCATCCGATCTTTATCATTTTTTCGGCAAATCGACACATATTGCTAATGACTAACTATCTCTAGAAGGTACGAATCCTCTATATGCAAAACTCGGAAAGCGACTAAAATTTTTTAAAAACTTTGACATTTACGAAATGGGTTGCTATTCGCTTGAAGAAAGTTGGGATATATAAAAAAAAAAATTTCAAAGTGGAGAGTCCTCGATTTAAAATGGGGAACTTTAAAAAAAAAATTACCAAAAAAAACTCAGTTTGTGGATCAATTCGTGAAGCGAGTTTGTGAAACTGGAATGTTGGTGGATAAACCAACCCGTGTACGTAACATGGACCACTCTGAACATCCAGCAACTGTAAAAGTGCGTAATTTGGCCATTGCTTTTCATTCCACCGACTTGCAAGCATTACTTTTAAAAACGAAAAACTATTTCGAGAACACTGGCGAAAAGTTGCCTTGGAAGTGGAATTGAGAACATGCCTGATAGAGTTGGTGACAACTCTGGTTGCTGTTGCCAGCTGTTGATTAAATCGGTTTCAAAACTAAGTTCAAACCAAAATCGGTCGGTCGATTGATAACAGCAAAAAGTAAAATAAAATCGTTGTAGTTTCGTTTTTACTTTTTGAAAACGTGCGGATATCGGAACAGAATTGACTTACTTTTAATGCCAAATAAAGCGAAGCGAAGAAAAGTTTCTTGAAAGTGAAAACGTGAATACGAGTGTATGTTTAATTTCTTGTTATCATCAGCATTTTAATAATCATTCAAGCCCATTTAAAACGATTAAGTTACATTAATAATACTTGAAATATTATTTGTTGTATAATTTCATTAGAATTTATAAGCACACAATCAGCTTATAAAAAAACCATCCTTTTCCTTTTTTTTTTAACAAATTTCATAATTTTGTTACACAAAACGACTCATTTATGGAGTGTCCCTTCAGTTTTATTGCCACTCCAACAATTTGTCTATGGTAGTCTGCAGCTGAGCTGAGCCATAATCCGTTTTTAATGCACAAAATAGAATATCATAAATACAAATTATGAGCATATTTACAGCGAAACGGAGGCAACCCTTTTAGGCACAACCACCCTCAAGTAAAAATTAAATTTGATACAAAAGAAGGTAGATAGAACATAAATGGGCTTAAAATTAATTGAAATTGTATCCTTTTTTTCTGGACCATAAATTGCTTTAACTGCATAGAACTGCATAATTGGCGCATAAATTTTGTTTAAGCTTAAACATAATACACATTTATCAAGCAGCAAAAGTTTTTAATTACAAATATTAGCGTAGCGTTGCTTCATTTTCTTTTTTACATTTATTTTGGCATTTCCATAAAATATAACTACACCAAGAGAAGTCATTTTTGCTTATTTTTACAGCACACAATTTCTTGACGGCAAAAGCAAAGTTGAAATGTTGTCATTTGCATCAAAAGCACAAAATGCACTTTATCAACGGCTTTCAATCTCCACCAGCAGAAGGATACCGACGAGACGACAAGGCATTTGTTTGGGAAAACTTTTGGTGGAAAGAAAGGAAACGAAAAAGACGTTTTCACTGAGTGCTGCGATTTATTAGTGGCAATTTAAATTCATAATTCTCTTTTTTTTTTGTTGCCAAAAATTTATTTAAATTGGCAAAACCCAAAAATGCATTCAGCCGAATGGGAGAACTTGTGGCTGCCGCTGGTCATCACTGCTAACAGTCAGCTAGTTAATCCCAGAGCGACGTTTCGTCTGGAACTGAAATGCGGCTTATGCAAATAATTGCCACGAGGAGTGCAAAATCTATTTGCATTTTATGCTATGCACAAGGACATGCGTCCAGGATGTGCAATTACAGCAACTATATAAGTGCATAAATTAGCGAAAAGGAAGAAAAACGTAAAAGAGAGCAAATGAAATGTAACAAATTAGAGAAACAAACGCAGACAACTGCAACTGCAAATTGTGCATGGGATGATGCTTAAAGGGTTGCTTTTCCATCTCATAAAATTGGTTCTAATCCTCCAACCCTTGTTCAGGGTGGGCACTTTCATGTCAGGGATCAGGGCGAAACATGGGGCAGTGCTGCAAGGGCGCAACGAGCTACTAAGTGCCCATCGCTGTATCACATATTTATAAACGCTGAATCAAAACTTAAGTTTCCTTGTAGATTTCATCCTTATTTCCATTTTACCTGCTTGTTAGGGAGGAGGGGAGAATGATTTTAATGTCCACATCTACACAAAAGGTTTAAGTAAACGTAAAAGACTTTGGGCTTTGATTTTTATTATTGTATCAAATCTTTTGTTTTGCCAGCTGACTTTAGACAACAAACTGTCAAAGGGAAAAGCCAGCGAAACCTGCGCAATTTCCAATTGCGCAGTTGACGTCTTTACAAAGATTGACAGGCCGCAAGAAAGGATATGCGTCGTTGCGCAACCAAATTGATGTGACATCCTCATAAAGGACTCACCGCAGATAATCCAACAAACAAATTGAGACGCACATAGACAGCCATGGATCACAGGCAAACAACAGTTTTTGTGGAACAATGAAAAGCAGTTTGTTCACCTTTCAGTTGCCACCTCAAGCGAGTGCGAGTGCGAATCCGAATGCTGGGGGCAATAAAAAGTGTGCAAAGCACACTAATAAAAAATACAAATTTAGCCATTGTTGGGTTGCTAATAAAAATGTGTGGCCATAAACCCCTTCTTTCCCAGCCAGGAGCAGCGGCAGTCAGTCAATGCGTCGTATGAGCAATGCCAGGAAGAGCAGCTGCCAACAACTAATAAAGTTTTTGTGTTGTGTTTCTCTATTTTACTAGATGCAACTTAACGCAGCGGAACTTTTGCTAGGAACTATTTCGGACTTTTTACAACTCCATTTTTGTGTGTTTTTTTTTGAGGCAAAAACTTGCAACGTGTTTATTAAGCGCATTTATGCGTTGTAAATAAAACGCTCAGCAGGAAATTACATTCTACAAAAACCATTTCGCATGGACTCTGGCAAAGATAGAAAGCGAGTGAGTGACACAAATTCGTCTATAAAAATTTTCAATGTTCAGTACGTGTGCAAGAAGTTTCTGGGAAAAATATGCACCAAAGGTGCAATGTTGTCTGCAGGAAAGGGATAGATAAAGGGAGTTTTGCTAAGCATTAAAGCGGAGCACTTGCAACAACAGTCTTGGATTTATGGGAAATTTAAACAAAGTTTCCCATTTAAAATTAAGCAAATAATTTAATTTATATTCGTCAGTCGAGGCTTCTATAAGAAGTGAGGATGCTCTTTCAAAGGTCTGGTACTGCTGGCTAGTATAATTAAAGAAACTTTTTATTTAGTGTACATTATTTGACACCTCTTGTCAACGCCTAAAATGCTCTGTAAGGTTTACCATTTTACCGTGAATAAAATGTAAATCATTGAATTTTATTATCAAAACTCGTGCTCTATGATAAAATTGTAAGTGAGAGAAAATTGTCTTCAGCGACGCAGCCCATTTTTAATAGCAGGCAGAAGCAGTTTAAGAGCTGCCAATGCACCCCGAAAAATGCCGGCGGCATCATTGAACCGTTCTTTTCCAAAAATAATATAAATTGCAAGGTTACAATCAGTGGAGCAAAGTATCGTGCGATGATATCGACTATGTGGTTTTAACAAGGCGGTGCCACATGGGAAATCACGGACTTATTGAGAGAAGAGTTTGTTTAGCAATTAATCTCACATTTTGGTTGTCAAGATCATGTGATTTGACCCCACTGAACTATATTTTGTGAAGCTAGGTGAAGTCTCTGGTGTACAGGGGCAAGACAGCCACAATTGTACCCCTGGAAGACATTACGGGCACCATTGGTAACTGACAAATAGTATGCCAAAACTGAAGCTATCGCTCCAAATAAATGTTTCATTCACTTTTGCAAATTTTCTGTTTTTTGTTTCCCGAAAAATCACTTTTTATAAAATGGTTCGGTTCGTCTAATTTGTAATTGTTTAACCTGACCTTGAACCGAGTCTGTTATATTGAAGCTCTCTCAAATCTGAGCCGGAAACGGAACTCACTCTAGACAAAAATTTAACGAATTATTAAACTGAACCCATTACATTTAAGAACTCTTCAGCTAGAACCCGAATCTTCCACCCTTTAAAGGGTCAAGTTCAATAAATAGATATAGATAGTGATTAAAAGTGTGCGTACAGCGACAAATTTGGACACTTTGTAGAAAAGTGAACGGTTCAAAAAATCCAACACCTTCTTTCAGTGGACAAAACATTCAAAATCGACCATAAAAAGACTCGTGGGCCGTGTCCATCACTGTTTGACCAAATAATCTCTAAGATGCCGAACGTCCATACAATGGTTTTGCAATATGCAGCTGTTTTTTTTTTTTGTTGGCGCCGAAAATCGCGCTCTCTCCGCTCACACAAAGTTGAGAGCGCAAAAATCTAGAAATAGAATGCACTTGCTTGTGTGAGTAATGCTTGAGAATACGTGTGCACACTTACAGTCGTCGGCTGTCGCTGTATGAGTACAAAATCGCGGCTGGCTCCAGAGCGCTCTCTCTCTGGCTTCTGGACAAAATTTCAAGAGAGCCAAAAGCCACTTGAAAAGCCAGCCTCAAAAATCGCATAACGTTACTCATCTTCATATTCTAATTTCTTTGGTTTGACATTATCATCATTAAATGTTGGGTCAATGCCCCATGAGGGAAAGAAGCGTATTTAACAAGGCTGCAATCCAAGCATTCTTTAGAAAGTATTGGTCCGAAAGTTAGCAGTTATCTGGACCCTTCCCTTTATTCTTGATTGCCTCGTACACAAAAATTTTTACACAAATTTAAATAATGAATCAACAAAACTCAGCGTTGATTAAATCAAAGATTTATTGATATTATAGATGACGCATGTGAAACAAAAAACGATTGTTTTTGGGAGCTTACATTGGATGCAAATTTGTGCTTCTCGCTGCCTGTACGAGGAAACATATATTGAAATTTAGCTATACGTTTTTTAAATTAGCTATACGACTGAGAGCAAAAGTTTATAGATATTATAGATGACACATGTGACGCAAAGAAAGATTTTTCTTGGGAGCTGACATTGGATCCCCCAAAAAATAGTTTGTATGAGATGCGGTATCTATATATGAAGTGTCTTTGATTAAATTCAGCTTTATATCGGCTAACGCCTTCAACGGTTGAGCCAGACTTTTTTGATCGAACATTTATGTGTTTATTTATTCATCGAACAAAACTCAGCGTTGAATATACTCAGAGTCATATCGGCAATCGCATCGAGCGGTTGAGCTAGAGAAACTTAGCGTTAGACGGCCAACCGGCCTCTTTCTCTCTCTCATTCTCTGTTCTCATATCTGTACGGGGTGATTCTCGCTGTTTCTAATCAATCGTCGTTAAGCCAAATAAACCAATATCCGAATTGACTGAAACGAAGAGGAACATGATTATAAACAGAGAGCGAGCATGTTGTGTATGCAAGTTTGATGTGAAGAGCGCAAAGCCAGTTTATTCTTTTAAACATTTTTGCACTGTTTTTTATGAATTTCAGCAAATAAGTTAAGATTTAAACCTGCTTGGTCTTAGATTTGTTAAGCGAGATTCATTTAATTTACAAAGTGGCTTGATATGTCTATCTACAGAAACTGTTCAAGTCAAATGGACCACAATTAGTAATGCTGTCAATCATACGTCCTCTTTAAAAGTCCCGGATGCTCCCAATGCGTATTTTTGCATAGATATGAAAAGTTTGTTCTGCCCTGATACAATTTGCGTATTGCTTTATTTTTCTCGTCAAAGTCGTAATATTCCGAAATTGAATATGATGCACAAAACGGATTTTTGTTAGATAATGGCATCAACTGATTCAGTACTAAAGAATGATATGAATTAACTTTTACAAAAGTACTTAAAAAAATCGAAATAATAGAAGAGGCCTGGCACAAACCCCTTATAAACTCTGTGAAATTGTAATGGAAACTAAATTTTTAATTACCCAAAAAAATTGCATTTAGCTTTCGTTTGTTTCCAAAAGTTATGTAGGGTCCATCAGTTTGAACCATTAAGAAGTTGATGTACTTCGTGCAAATTAAGGTTTTACAGGCCAAAATGTCTCTCAACATTGCGAAACTTCTAATAAAATTGTCTATGTTTTCTGGCTTTAGCATTTAGACCTTTGGTCATGAAGATTAAGCGAATTTGCTCCACCGAAAGCTTGTCGTTGAAATATTATTCTTTTCTCTAATTGGTTGATAAAAGATAACCTACAATTTATGAGCCATTCATATTTTCAAGTAATTCGGTTGCCCATGAACTGCATTCAAAATTTATTCTAGGCTGATGGAAGTACTCATTTTCGAAAGAATTGATGGGGTTCACTTAGCAGAAACTGGCAGTCTATTGTCGTGTATGCGAACAGCCTGCGGTAAATATGTGCCACGTTGACAAACCCAGTCTAGTATTTTAAGTCATTGTACAATTCTGTGAAATTTCTAACTTTTTGCATGTTCACCATTTTAAGTTTGCACTGAAATCACCAAAGTTCCTAGACTGACTAACTTACCCACACATAATTCATGACATGAACCAAATGCATCATCAACTTACCTGGAATGAGAGAAAAGAGAAGACAAACAGATGAAATTAATATCAATTAAATACAAATTTAATTCATTAGTGTGGAAAAATTAAAGTTTTACTATAAAAATTTTACCGTCAGAGGCCACTAAAGGTCAGTTTTTTCCTGCTGGCACTACTCCTTGCTGTTAGTGAAAGTTTATCACAGACATGCACTCACACATAACCAACAATAAACTCGTATGTTTTGCCTTTTTTCCCATTACACCTGCTAACCATTGTCTGGACTCCACAAGCGGGCGTCATAAATATCACATTTGTGCCAGACACATTTTTTGCTGCATACAACACGGAGCATTTACCATTTTTATGAGGTGCAAATAAAAAGTTGGGCATAAACTTTGCCATAGACTAAAAAAAATGCATGTCTGAGGCTCTTGAGTGTCTAACTAGCAATCGGAAACATACCGACTTCCTACAGTTCTGAATTTCTCGGAACTTTAATTAATTTGCTGCCCCATCATGCAATGCTTGTCATGCACAGGTGCAATTTATAAACGACAGACTCGAGTGGAAGTCAACTTGAAACAATAATCCTCGACAAAGCAGCACATTTATTATTGAACTATTTGGCCCAGCCAAGTCAAGTGGAGAGCCACAATACGTGCCTGGAGAGCAGAACAATTCCCAGCTAAATTCGCGTTTCATATGTCACAGACATTCTTTTAGACAAAAGCAACAACAACGAAATCAATGGGAATTCGAACAGAAATTGAAATTGATTTGCAAGTTAAGCTTTGGCATATTAAATAAAAATTGATTTGGTTTTCTTTCATTTTTTTGTTGTTGTCTATTTTTGTGGGTGGCTTAGAATAAATGGCTAGCATTTTCGGCTAATTAGCAGAGTAAATAAATGAACTTTAATTAGGTTCGCTTACATTGGTAAAGTAAAGCATTGAAGTTTGTTCTTTGAAAAAGTGGAAGGTAGTGACAGCTACAAATTTCTTATGCACACAAATCGTCTATGTGTACTGCTGGTGGGCCCCCTTCAGACACTTTGGTCAGGTCGACAATAACTTAACGAGCAATGAACCTATTGAAGTTGTTGCTGTTGCTGTTGATGAGGTTCTGCTGGAGTTGTTGTTGTTGTTGTGACCGGCGTCGATGCGCAAGGAAGTGCCACTAAATTGTAGCCCAAGATAACAAGAGGTAACAAAACAGCAAAAACAGCATGTGGCAAGTCTTGAACTTGTCCGCCTGCGTCTTAGTCTCTCTGTGTGTGTGCTTACTCGGGCATAACAGGAAAGAAAATATAAATTTTACCTTTCAACATTTTCAGTTTTTGGCAGTCATTTTGACTTAAAAATTTAAGAAATTTGAATGTACTTGCTAAATTATTAAATAAAATTTTACAAATTTCTCGATCTTTTTCTAATTTTCTGATTTTTATTTTACGTCTATTGATTTTTTGGCCCCTTTGATAAACACCTCCCGTTTACCCGTCTATCTAAACCAGAGATTGTTACCGGATGCCCCCAGAGGATGAAGACATTTCGCTATTTACACATACACAAGCCAAATGAATGCCAAAGAAGAAGTTAGTCACTTCGAAGCGATCAGATCAAAGCTGGTTTACGGCGCTTTATTTTCGCACTCCGATAGACTCTCACTTTTTGGTCTCGCTCTTGTGGACATTTGCTAATCTAAGTATATTTACGAATTTTTGAAAATTTTGCATTTTTTTAACCGATTGACCGACACCTCCTATTTACCCGTCTTCAATTACCAGCGATTAAAACTTCGCAAAAAATCATAACTCATAAAATTTTGCAAATTAGGTGATTTTTTGCTCCGCTTGATATACACTTCTAATTAACCCGTTTGTTTAACCGTCTTCATGACAATCTAATGTAGGCTTATCTAAGAATTTTTGCAAATTTCGTAAAATATTTATACAACCGATTGGCAAATACTTCCTATTGAATAATTTAAAAACTTCGACTTTGATTTAACCATTTACGCGTTCCAATTGTCATGTAACAAATCTTCATGATACCCGAAACTCATAAGATTTTACAAATTTTTCGATATTTTGATCCATTTGATGTACACGTCTTAATAAGCTCATTTAAGAATTTTTTGCAAATTTCGCAAAATTTTTTAACCGATTGACAGACACCTCCTATTTACCCGTCTTCATTTAGCAACTATTATATCTTCATAAAAATTATAAAATTTTTCAAATTTTCATCAGTCAATTTAGCAGCCTTTTTTAGTAAACTAAAATTGAAAATTTAAGTATTTCAAACCAGGGGTAGGCAATGTGAGCAGAGAAGTTGCCACTGGCAACTGAGAAAATATTTGTTTAGTTATCAGGCCTACACTCAGATGAAGCAAATTCTCAAACTTTGCCGTACGAATTCGGCGTTAAACTGTAGGTCCCTTTCTCTTGTGCGAAAAATTTAAAGCACACACGCCAAGAGATTGAGAGAAGCTTAGCTTGGCCCCGTTGGAGGAGCTGTACAGCCAATTTTACATTTACACTCATATGAGATAAAAGTTTAGTTTGGACAATATTTCACATGAATAGAACCCATTTTCAACAGCTTTTGAATGCTTTTGAAAAGGCTTTGTATTTATACGAAGTATCATCTGAGTATGGGACATTATATCGAAAACGGGCCTCAGAATGTCATTAAAATTATTCTTTTTAAATAAAATTAACAAATTAAAGCGCATTTCATTGTATGCATCTGGCAGGTACAACAGTGCGTATGATGAATGACAGTTGAACTACCTTCGTTCGTTCGACCTGCACGTGTGAGCAGCAGACAACGAACCCAAAAACGTTAGCCACATGAACAGGAACGGGCATCCTCGTGGCGGCATGCGAAATGAGCTGTTGAAATGGCAATTTAAGTGACTGTCGAGTAGCTGTTTGCCAGATGCCAGGATAAAAGCTTCAAGGCAAACACAAATACTCAACTCAGCAAAAGCGTCAGGCACAAAGCAAATGCCAAGGGGCAATACGTGCAAATAATTTTGCAGTCATTCAAAAGCCTTGTTTTGTTGTCTACCCAAAAGGGAGAGTATCTTATAGTTTACAGTCTAACGCCTTTGCTTATTTTATTCATTCATGATAGATGGTTGGTTGGTTGGATGTAAGTGTAAAGGTAAGAACTGAATGCATCAAAGTGGAAATCATTGCTCAAGGAAACTAAACTAAATTGTCGAGGTGTAAGTAAAGCATTTAAATTGCATACAAATGCAGAGAACGCCGATGATTAATTGTCATGGACGATCATAAAGTCATTATTTCTTTTTAATGTTTGACAAAATCATTAAAAACAAAAGTTATCATCATAACGAACCCAAATTTTATTAAAAAATTGTTAAACTAATCCCTCGTTGCTCATTAATTTCAAAGAAACTGTCAAAGGAGGGTGAGAAATATCATTGTCTTTTTTTTTTTTTTTTGTGTGAAAAATCATTTACATTTTTCGTGTGTAAACCGCAAAAAAGCATTCATCCTGACAACATGCAAATCATTAATCATCGCGGAAAAAAAAACCATACTTAAGCATTGCAGACTGGGGAAGGATTGGGGGAAGCATCTCTGTAACCTACAAACTCTCACTTTCCTTCAGTACACAGGCAATTAAATGACTCTCTCACTCACTTGAAAAGCTTTTAATTTTTATGACTCGAAAAAGAAACGAAAAATTAAATAAAATTAAAATGCAGACAACGGCAAAGACAAACATTAAACAGATGAAAAGTCAAACACAAAATTGCAACCAGCAAAAACAACCAGAGGAGAAACAGAAAAGAAAAAAAAACTTGACATTAATCATTGCCAGCTCAGACAAAGAGCCAGAGGTGGAGGGGCAGGCAAGGGAAGTGGTAAATTGTCGCGTGTGTAGTATTTTTTCCCCCTATAGAAAGATTACGATGAGCGCATATGCCAAGAGAAGAGCTAAAACAAATAACAGTAAATGCAATATGCTTGACAGAGGGGAAAAAGGATGATTAAGTAATGCCCGATAATGACCACAATGAGCATTTGGCCAGAGTAGCTAAAAGCTAGTAGGAGGAAGCGCACTTGAACACTTACAAATAGGAAGAGCTAAGATGATTAAGAACTAACAACCTCTGATTCCAATGAGAAAGCAAGATTTGCTAAAATATGCGAAACTTTTTAATGTTAGTTCGGATAATGAGGGTGCTGCAGGGTGCTTAAATGTTGGGTTGATTCTATTTGCGACTATTTTCTTAGAGTAACTTCTTTTTAAAGGCCTTTACGGACCTGTGAAGTAACGAGAGGGAATATTTGAGTGAATTGTTCACGATCGCAGCTAAGAATTACTGTTGTGCCTAACGGGGCTTTGTGGAGAATATGTTAAATTGAAATTGACGCCACTTAAAATCACGTCGCCCTTCTTGCACTTTCAAACCATTCGCGATCAACTGAAGTTAAAATAAAAACAGAATGGAATCAAGTAAAAAAGAAATGATGTTGTAAATTTAATTTAGTATCAAAGATATCAGAATCAAGATCATATAGGTTTTAGACCTAAAAGGATCATTTTAAGCTTTTACAGATTCTGAAAAACGTGCTTAACGTGTCAAAACCGGTCTTGAAATCAAAGAAAGCTGTTGAATCAAAAATCAAGAGTTCTTAGGAGTTAAGAATTTTCGCCTTTTTTCTTAATTTAGACTAATAACCTTGTTCCACTGGCGCATTCTTGAGGTCATTCTCAAAAAATGAATTTACCTTGTTCCACTGACAAATGATGTTTACGGTCATACTAACGTACTCAAAGGACAGCTGATAGAACTGCATTGTCTGCAATTGAAAATCAATGTTCGCCTTCCACATGCGAAGCAGCATGCTCTCCTAGTAGTCCCGCCACGTTAGCTGGTTTAAGGAAATCATACATTTCAGCCTTCTCAAACACAGGATGAAACACTTGACGCTTACCTCGGCCCTGCCCAACTCATGGGTATAGTCGGTTTTCAATAAAGGGGCTCCATACACTTCTCCCCCCTGTGCTTCGTCCCCATCCACTGAACTAAAACCCTCTCCACCCATGGAAACGCCATTGACACAGCAGCTGTTCCTATTGCTGACACTTGAGGAGTTTGATTGCATATCGATAAAAAAATCTAGCCTTTTATCGAAAAATAGCTATAAGTTGCGAAAATAGCTAGATCATCCTTGACAGTGATTTGCTCATTTGCAGCGGATGACCTCCCAAATGTATATCCATCTCTTATGGAAAAATACACAAAAAGAATGTCATCCAGAGAATTAACTCAGGAATGCGCCCGTGGAACAAGGGTATAATAAAGGATAACATTGAGCTCTTGAAGTTTCTTCAAAACGTGCTTTACATGTCCAAACCAGACTTCAAATGAGAAACTTCTGAATCAAAAATCAAGATTTCTTAGGAAAAAAAGCTTTGTTTTAAAAATCTGTCTAAATTAAGCGGTAAGCCCGCCATTAAAATCTCCGATTCATATAAGAGAATCATCCTGTGTACACACTTTTAATAAGAAGAATAAAAAGTTTAAAGATAAGTTCCTCCAGCGCTCCATTTGCTTTTGCCAGCGTATTGTCTAAACAGATTGCTTTTCCAACTGTATGCCCCTGATCTTTGAGCCTTTTTTTATTACCTAGCAGGAGGGAGGCATTATAATTTTGAATTTTCAAAGCCACTTTTATTTCAGCTCCTACAAAGCCAAGGTAGTTAAAATGTCATTTGGAAGATCATGGCCAAGTCTAGTTCTTCATTCCATTTCAACGTTCAAAAACATGCCACAACATTTGAACAGCTCAGAGGAATTTCCACATCACACACACCACACCACACCACAAACAAACAAACACGCATGTTAAACGTAGCAATTTCAACGCCATAAAATATGCCATAAAATAGCAAAGTTTTTACCAAAATAGACAAGGATAGGCCAAGTTAGGCTAGTCAGCCGCCGCCAGGCGGCACGCCATTAGTCGGCACATTAGTCATGGGGGATTTGGTGTTGGGGTAGTTAGTGGGGTGGAGGGCGCCTCCAAACTTTCTCAATTTTCCCAAGCAGCTTTCAAAACATGCGGCGAACCTAAAAGTATGCAGCCAAAGTATCTATAAGGACTGCAAAGGACATTAAACCCGAGCCCCTCGCATACAAAGAGAGAGAGAAAGAGAGCCAGAGAGTGGAGCCTAGCAGATTCGACGCAGGCGCAGGATTTATAATAAAGCTCCCTACACACACACAACAAGCCGGCCGGCATTTTGCTCTTGGCCATGGCCGTGACAATGGCCCTGGCCGTGAAGTGTGCTCCCTCCCCTCCTGCTGGCAGGCTGTTCTTGCAATTGCCCTTGCGTAGGCGCAGTGGGAAGCCAGCTTTGTGGCCTTCGCCTTGACTTTGAGTTCGGCTTCTGTGTATTTTAATGTTTATGTTGCGTAGGGACATTTCAGGCGAAAATGGTAATAAACTGCTGCCTACTTCTTGGGGGGCGTGCGCAGAGGCCTATTCATCTGTCGGGTGCTTTGACCTTGTCCTTGCACCTCGCTCCCCACCTTTTTGAATGGTGATTTGGCAAATGTGCGGCACGCAGACATTTCTGCCCCAAAACTCTGACGCACTTTATATATATTATTCAAAGCAAAAAGTTTCAAAGAGCTTTTTCTATATGCGTGGGAAAATCTCTGCTTCCGACAGAGCGGGGTACTGGGGAGCAGGAAAGCAGTAGCTTTAAGCGGTGGATTTTATGATATTTGGTAGACACAATTTAATATGAAGGTGTCTGTACCTGCTGCAGAGAACAGGCAATAAATAGCCAGCCGGCAATAAAAGTTGTCTCGTTCTCGTTTTCTGCAAATATTTTCGTTGATATTTAAATTTGGCCAAGAATGAGCAGGCTTTAGTCATAAAAATTGATTGGTTTTTCAGGTTCAGAGCGCATTTTGACTGACAGGTGTTGGACAGACTCAACGGAGCGCAAAATGAAAATAACAATACACAATTGCTCAATTGAACGGGGTCAGTGGCTGGGGATGGACACAAAACACAACACAACGGCGTGAAAGTGGAGTTGCTGCAGCTGCTGTTATTAAAAAGTTTCGCCTAATTGGCAACTTTGTAGACAGCAAAAAGAAAACTGGGCGCACAAAAATGTTCGTAAATTGAAAAAAAAAGTCAATGTAAGGAAAAGTTCAAAAAAAAAGGATGCATAAAAATGAAATTCGGCAGGCAATAGAAGGTACCCCTAGGGATAGTTTTACCCTCATGAGGACAAATGAATGTGAGAGAATTATTCTCTATCTGTGAATAACATTAAAGAATTTTGCATCGTCCGAACCAGTTTCATTTGATCTACCTTTCATTTTCATACTTGATAACAGCGAGGGACACATTTCGATCTTCACACCGACGCGGGCCGAATAGAGCTGTCGCTCTATTTTCGCACACTAATACACTCTCACGTTTTGGCCTCGCTCTAGTTGACAAACCCTGCTTTAAAGCTCTAGATCTGTCTTTCTCTGCGGCCGAGGAAACAATGCACAGCAAAAAGAGAGCAGCTTTAAAAAGCTCTCTGCTCTCAGTGCCAGTGGCAACTTCTCTTGCCGATCTCTGGCTAACTCTATTTTGTCCAATTTTATTTGTTTATTACTTGTTTTGTATGTCTTCAGCTCTTTTCTTTTATAATCGTATTCTTTTCATTTTATTCCTGTTTGTCAATTTTTCCTTCTAAATCTGTTTTCCCTCTCTGACAAAACTGACTCTAAAACAAAACTGTTCTTGAACAAAATTCTTACCTCTTTTCATTCTTAATTTGGGTTTTATTGGAAAGGGATTTGAGAAGAAGTAACAGAGCGGATAAAACAAGGGTTGAATCCATTTTTTGATCTTGGATACAAAATTTTTATTTTTAACGTACTTTTGACATTAAAAATGCTTCATTCAGTTATAAAGTTATGTGGCGGTCCCAGTTCATCCAGCTCCAATCACAGATCCAGTTCCTCTATCTAGTTCACACATCACTAACAACTATGGATGCTCAATACTCTCGTCTTTTTATATACATCTCTAACTCTCTCACACACACAATCATATCTTTGCCATTGTGTTACAGTCATTCTTACGGGCAACACGCCATCTTCAATAAACCGAACTAAACCCTGATCTGTGTATTGAACTAAATAGTTAAGGTGGCTTAAATAGCCCACAGTTTCCAAAGTAGTGGCGCCATCTATTGATCACTTTGGGAAATCACTGGGCTAACATTTTTCGAAACGAAAATAAAATTTTTGAATCTAAATCATTTAAAACCTTCATTTAGAGGTATAGGGTTTGAAGTTAGCTTTTCTTAATTGTTTTTCCTTTTTTTGTTTCTATTTTCCTTCTTCTTTTAACATTTTTTTGCTCTATAACTTTTATATTTCAGCTTTTAGTTTTCATTTTACCTTGATTCCTTCTACTATTATCTATTATTTTCATTTACATTCATTCTTTTGACCAATTTAATAAAATCTTCCTTTTCCCTCAGTGTAACCACGCAAACTGCCATCGTTTGGCAGCACCATAATGGCGTCAACTTGTTCTCTGTTTGATTTTTATAGCCAGAAATTGGTAATTTCGTGCATCGATGGCAGGGATGAAGACAAAACGATGCGATGATGCCAAAGGCGAATGCATATAAATTGTCCATAAAACTCATTGCATTAGCTTAAAGCAGCTTTTGGGGTATTATAGCTAAGATTATTTCGCAAGCCAGTTCAACGATTGTCAAGGATTAGATGGACATATTGTGGGAAAAAGTCTGCTTATATGATAAATGATTGGCTGGCTTTAATTAAGGTTCCGTCTGCGTCATTGCGGTTGAAAAATATGTCCTGCTGGCGCCAACTGACGCAACCAAACACACACAACCTGCACAGCCATCAATGACCTCAAGGAGAGCATAAAAGTTTTTATTTCCTTTACCCCTCCCCCCCACTTACTATTTGCTGCAGTCGAAGTTAATAATGTGCAGCTTGCTGCTTCCCTTTCATCATGACTTGGCCAGACTGTTAACGACTCAAATGACTGGGCTGTCTGAGCAGGACTGCTGCTTCCTGTCTTGGCAGCTGGGGAAATGAGCAAACGGGCAGCTCTTGAAGCCAAATTTAGCAAAATTATAAAATATATTGCAACTCGAAATTGGATTGAATTTTTATCATAAAACCTGAAGGCAACAATTAAACAGAAATTCTCGAAAATAAACATAAATAAATCAACGTCAAATGGCCCCAGACTAAAAACATAAAAGCGAAACTATTTACTTAGAAAACTTATACGAAAATGCGGCGACCGAGTTTGAAAATTATTTGCACATTAATCAGATTTATTGTAGTCAGAATAGTGGGTAGGTGGACTTCGAGGGTGGCTAAGAAAAATTATGTCATCTACAGCGTATCGATTTAATTAAAATGTTTGGCGAAAAAATCCAATGCAGGCGCATAAATCTTCTCGGCCTGTCAGACAGCAAAATTACAATAATTTTCAATAAGCTTGGCGAGCTGCGCTTGATTGATATTGTAAAAAGCAATTAGGTTAGCTCAAAGCAGCTGCCTCAACGATCATTATCGTCAATTCAAATGCTTGACACTCGAGAGAAGCCCAGCTAAATGCAGTCGCCAAGACGATGATCATCAACGGACATTATGTCAGTCAGCTGTCATACAACACAACAACAGCAGCAGCATCGAGACTCATCAACATCACCATCATCCAGTTGGGGAGACAACGAGTTTCAATTGCGTTTACCGAAAGTTTGTTGACTTGCTGTCTCGTCTTGTATTAACGAATTGAAATAATTATAAACATTATTTTATGTATATAAAATATTTGTCTTGACGATCAAATGAAGCGTTACCTATAAATTGCAAACCGTTGCGGTTCACTGGCATAAAAACAGCCACTGCAACAGCTGCTGCTGTTGTTGTTACCTCTGCTGCTGGGCCAGGCCTTAAAAATTTCAATTAACTTTTAGGGGAAAAATTGCCAACACAAAAGTTTTTGAGTCAGCTCCTCCAAGCAATTCAAAGTTATTTCGTTCAAAAAAAGCATTGAAATTTTGTTCAAATGAGTAATAAAATGTGAACCCTGCACGAAGTTGCTTTACGACATTTTAGCATTTCACTCCTGGGGTCACCCCCCCCAAGGAGGGGCTCAATCATAATGTTTTAGGCCTAGAATAAATGAACTGTTGTTAGGGATCCAGCTGAGATGAATAGTTTTTTTTTCATATCCTTTGGACGATTTTCAGATTAAATGTTTATTGTTAATGTCTTTTTTAAGATATTTTAACTACACCCAGAGAAATCTAGCACGAATCGGCGAGACTGAAATTGGCTTCAATGTAGTTTCTTTCTTCTTGATTATTTTATGACGAAAACTGCTTGCATAGGAGAAGACAATTAATCTTGACTTTGAGCGTCTCAGAAATTCGTGCTTGATTTCAGTATTTTCGGCTTGGATCCAAGAATATTACGTCTTACCGTACTTATGACATCAAAACTGCTTGATATCAAGCACGATCGGCTTGGTTTTTTCTCTGAGTTTATCTAGTTCATGTTGATTCTGAATTTTTTTCAGTGTTGTTTGTTAAAATCTTTGGTTGAACTGGTTCGCGAGCTGTTCGCTTTGTTGTTGTCTCTTTTGTATGTTTTTGTCGAGCTAAGAAAAGTTGGGAGACTTTTCGAAACTATTAATGCTGTACAGTGTTTGTAATCTGGATAACTTCCCGGTATTTTTAAATTCGGTACCATCTACCTAAATCTTGGTTATCTTTTACCTTGTTTGGTGGGTACTTTTTAAATTTCCGATAAGTATCCTATCAATGTTAATTATTATCTCTATATTTTAAATTTTTGAGATTTTGAAATTATATACCTTAGTCATATACCGCTGAAAATATAATATCTTGAATGAAACCTTTTTTCAACCAGAATGGCAAATGTCAACTTTGTGTAAACAAAACTATTAAGTTTGATTCATACAAGCATTTGAAGGTGAGTACCTGTAGAATGTACCTCAAAAAGAAACAGAGTTGCTGACGAAATATTCGAAACTCTATTCCATTTTTAAACCTTATATTTGAATTTAAGTGCTTACGGAATAACTCTTAAAAATGTTTGTAATGAAGAAAATTTGTTTCATTATATTTTGTTTTTAATATTCATTACTGATAAACATGGATGAACCATGCTTTCAAATTTAAAAGAACCTTTTAGGTACTGGAAATTCCGGATACCTTTTACCTTATCTAGGTATATTTTTTGTCGTTTACCTTGTAGCTTATCTAAGTAGGAAAATCGTGCAGCTTTGCAATCACTGCTATTGTAAGAGGTGAGCGGACAATTTTTGTTTTTACTAGTTTTATGATGATTTAAGAAGCTACACTCAGAAAAATTATCTAAAATTTTCTACTTAAACAGACAAAATTCCATTACGACCGATACAAATTTTTTTAAATTTGAAAATCTGATTTAAATAATCTAATTCAGAGTTAATTTTAAATTAATTAAGAATTAATTAGAAAAAAAATTTTTTTTTTTTTTTAAATTTTAGATTAATAAAATTAATTTTAGATTAATTAAAAGAAACACCAAAAATTCTAAGAACAAAACAAACTAATTGCAATCACGGACATACCTACCTATATTTAGAAAGAAATTGCGTTTAGAGTGTACTAACATTAGTTTGATATAAAACCTAAGGTTTTGAAACCGTTTTGCGAACTAAACTTAAGTCTTTTTAAAAGTTTCGAATCATCGGAGCAAAATTTTAAAGGATTTGAAATTTTAAATCGACTAAAATGAATTGTTTTCTCATTCTGTAAAAGTTTTCATATATGAGTAGATTTCTAATCTGAAATCTATTCATAACTTAATTCTTTCACATCACGAAAAAGATGTTGGCAAATTGTATTTTAATGCGATTGATTGAAGGAACGAAACTTCTGAACCCTTCCAACCTTTTGGCTGAGTTTTCAACATAAGAAGCATGACAACATGGTCCACGAATTTTTGGGACAGTTGCAGCTAGGAAGTTACATGCGAAAAATTAAAAACATAAAATTTTTTTTTTAATTATAAAAAAAACTTCAAAAACAATAAATAAAAATATTAAAAAAATAAATAAAACGAGAAGGCCAAGCTAACTTCGTCTTTGCCGAAGTTTTTATACCCTTGAAATGTTTTAATACATCAGAGTTTAAGAACGCCAGCATTAAAACAAACAATTTTTCTAAATAAAACCCACTTAAGATATAGTCATCTGATTTTGACCAAAACTTCCAAATCTTTGTAAAAGCGCATAATATTAATAATTGCTGAAGTGAGACACGTTAACATTAAAAACAAAAAAGTTTTTCTCATTAAAACCCACGTTTCGACCGTTCTCCTATGACAGCTATAAGATATAGTCATCCGATTTTGATCAAAACTTCCAAATCTGTATAAAAGCGTATAATATTAATAATCGCTGATGTGAGACACGTTAACATTAAAAACAAAAAACTTTTTCTCATTAAAACCCATTTTCAACTGATAGTTCCCATGGCAGCTATAAGATATAGTCATCCGATTTTAACAAAAACTTCCTAATCTATGTAAAAGCGTATAGTATTAATAATTGCTGATGTGAAGCACGTTAACATTAAAAACAAAAAAGTTTTTTCACAAAGACCCACTTTTCAACCGATAGTTCCTAGTTCCTATGACAGCTATAAGACATAGTCATCCGATCCGGTCGGTTCCAACATATTAGCAGTGTGCAGTAAAAAGAAGACTCTGTGCAAAATTTCAGCTCGATAGCTTTAAAACTGAGAGACTAGTTCGCGTAGAAACAGACAGACGGACAGACAGACGGACAGACAGACGGACGGACAAAGCTCAATCGACTCAGCTCGTCGTCCTGATCAAGAATATATATAGTTTATAGGGTCGGAAATGAATATTTCTATGCGTTGCAAACTTCTGGGCAAAATTATAATACCCTTTGCAAGGGTATAAACATACATATTTTAATAATATTCGATAGAATTGTGAACGCTTGTTCAGATCTGTTTGTTTAGTTAATAGAGTCTTTATTTCTAGTTTGGACCAGGGCTAGATGTAGAGCAGCGTTAGCCAAAGAGAGCGAAGACAAAAAGTGAGAGTGCATTGGTGTGCGAAAATATGGCGCGATCAATTTGCTTCGACCTGTTCGCATCAAAGGTTAGCCAGCGACTGAAAGGCTATTTGCAATCTTCTCCTCAGCTTCGGCATGCGTTCGGCTCGTATATGTGTAAATCGCGAAATGTCTTCGCCTCCTGGGGGGGATCCAGTGACCATCGCTGAGCTAGAGCCAAAAAAAACATATATCTACAACTCTTTACTCTCTGATTGATGAGTACACCAATTCAGTCAACTTAACCTGATTTCATCAAACAACGTATTTTAATTCAAATCAAAAGCGACAACAAACCAAAAAAAAAAAAAAACACAAAATATGAAATCAATTTGACCATAATTAACTTGTATAAATCCATTCAATTTATGACACCTAAAATATTTAAATTGTGGTAGCCAAATTTGTATATTTAAAAGCCTCAACCTTGCTTGCATTTCATTTTTGTTTCATTTTCTAATTAAGCCCCAGCCCCGTGCTTGCCACGCCTCCATTAATGATGGTTTAACAAAGCCATGCTTTTGTTATTGTTTTGTTGTTTTGTGTTGAGCAAATTGCATATGTATGCGATAAATCTAAATAAAATCATAAAAATTGCCAGACGAGACTTTGTGGGTGTGGGAGAGATACTTGTTCGTACACACGGTCTGGTCTGGTCTGGTCTAGAGGAGACGCCAAGTAAGAGAATAAAGCGGAGATCAGCCAAAATAAAAAGCTGGCGTTGCTTGGTATTTGTTTTGTTTTTTATTGCTGTTGTTGTAGATTGTAAACAAATGCTTAATTGTTGATGGTGTTGGCAATGCAAATTACGTTTTTCGCCTGACATGTGGGTAGACTTTGGAAGTGTTTTGTGCTATTCATTGCGATTTTTAGGTTAAATACATTATGGAGTGATACACGGCAAGAGTGGGAATACGGCAGTGAGTGTGTGTGTGAGAGATATACTAAGTGCTCGTTAACATCAAAAGTCAATGCATTTTTAATTTGTTTAATGCGTGCCTTTTGCATTGGTCGTTGTAATTAGCGCGTCCAGAGAGTTGACACTCAACCGTGGGACAAAAAAGAAATGAAATAAAAATCCAAAAAAAACATTTATTTAAGAAAATTTAGGCTGCAAGCCCATGAAACAGCTAACAAGTTATGGCCAGCAGTCTAGCATTGCAAGCTGAGAGCTTTTTCGGAAAGCTACTGAAGAATTTGCAAGCTGAGCCAACAGCGCACTGAGCGCTGACCCTAAATCAGCACAGCTCGATCCTTCGAGACGGATCTTAGCTAAAACCTTCTCAATTGATGACCTCTTGAACGTACCGCCTGGTTTTGAGCTGATTTCACGTTCCGTATCATAATTAAAGCCCTAGCAATAAATAAACACTTGTACTATACGCCTCGTTTTGAATCACTGAAATATAAATGCTAGAAAATTTATTGAAATTCGAGTTTTGAAAAATTTTATAAGCTTGAACTTTAAACCAAGCTGTGAAGCTTTAGGCAGCCATTGACAGAGTTTTAGCTGTCTACAGCCTATTCAACACTTTTTCCCACCTTTGTGTGCCACATGTTCCACTGTACTTGGGTGATACAAGCCGTTGCCAGCTAATCGATGTTATTAAGTAAATATCAATATGAAATGCATGGCCACAGGCAGAAGCTTGAAGTTTTTCTTATATGTATTTATGTATCTCGACTCTCGTGGGTTGACATTTTGTGTGTATAAACGGTGTGCCTCCGGCAAACGCAAAAGTTCAACAACATTTCAATGTCGGTCGGTGGGCACATTCTAAATGACAGCTCCTGTCTGTCTGCCTGCCTATAGCAGGGTACAAGGACTACATTATCCTGACGGCAAAACCTAACGACGGGAAACGCCAAAAAAGAAAAGCAAATAAAACACACCTCCACACGGCGACCGCAATAACTTTGATGGATAAAATTGAAATTAAATTTTCGCCACAAAATGTCAAACCTAGCATAAGCTGCTGTTGGTTCACTGACCCAACAAGGCCTTGAATGAAACACAAGCGAAAATAAATGCATAATTATTCATTATTATCCCAGGCACTTGAGCAAATTTGGTGGCTTGTGAGCAATTTACACCAGGAAAGACGCACAAATTGAAATAAATGACAATAAAGAGATGAACATTGTAGATCTGTCTGTTGCAACAGCAATGCAAATAACAACAACACCAAATAGTAATGTCTGCAACATGTTGCCCTGACAATGACTGCAGTTTGAAATGCTGCTGGCGCCGTCTGGCACTCACACAATCCATATCAAATGGTTGAAGTTGCGGGGGAGAGCTGAATTGAGTACAGGAGACAGTTACAATAAATGTCATGTTTAAGGCAACCAAGCGACGCACATCACTCCCAGCTGCCAACAACCAAGCCCAGAGAATAGAAGATATGCATCTCCTGTTCCTCAACTTACAACACAAACTTTGTGCAAACACGACGGCCCAAGGCAAAATTTACCTGGAGTGTCTACTTTGGAGAAGAAAACTTTTGCATAAATTCATTGTAAATCAATTTAATTAACCAAATTGCGCACAATTTTCAAAATTTCTTCAAAACATGTACAAAAAAAAAGTTAAGAGTTTTGGGGCAGAATTTAAGCTTTTGGTCGAATGTATCGGCTTTCGAATTGCAGATAGTATTTTCTTTTTCGACAGTGTTGAACAAACATTGTGAGAATTAAGTTCGTTTCATTTGATTCTAAATCTTTGGATTAGATCAGGGGTCGGCAATGGCAGCAGAGAATAGATTTCAGGGATTACAATCAAACAATATTCGTTGCCTGGGCTCGATCCAAAGCGGAAAACAAAAGCTCTATTCGCGTTCTCTGTATAAGTATTTGATGATTTTCTCTGCTCACATTGCCGACCCCTGGTTAAGTCTGTGGTTGGTCCAAGAATTCAAGCATCTTGAACAGGAATGCCCATATATAAGCAAGCTGTGTGGTTTACAACCACACTTGAACACTAAAGGTTCGGTTTTTCATTAGGAGAAACTTTTCCATGATCCCTATAGGCTCGATTTTGAGTGCGAATCTTTATTTGAAGAACTTTTTCTTCATCTGTTAAGGTTGGTGTTTGAGCCATTTTATAATTAAAGCATATTTTTTTTCTTTCAGCCAACGTTTACAAAATGATTTAAATCGCATTGTGCCAACCATTCAGTTTTAACTCTACATGCCAAATTCGGTTGTGGTATAAATTATTCTCGCACTGGCGCCTACCAAAAGACATTTTCATAGCAACAAAAAAATGTGGCTCACTGTTCGCTGTTTTGTGGCTACATTTTATGCACTCGCTGACACTTGGTGAAGCACAAAAAAAAAAAAAAGTGCAACAATCAATCTCTAAAGTGTCACCACTCTGCTAGAGCACAGTCTGAAAACGGCATTTCAACTAACACATTGCGAAAAGCAGCAAAAAAAAAAAGCGTATGTCTGTCCGTCTGCCCACGCCCCGTCGAGCAAGTTCCTTCTGACAGCCAGCAAGTTGGAAAATTCGCACAGTTGGAAGTCCCCGCAGTACTCCAGACTCGACTGGGCGGAAATGCTTAGAAAAATGTAACAATTGGTGGCGGGGGTTAAGCTTTTTAAAGAACAGCGCTGAATAGTTTAAGAACCGAATATTATCAAAACAAACATTTATTCAAATTTCAGATCCAATTTAAGACACACATGTGTGCGCCAGAAGCAACGTTCGCCTCCCCATCAATCATTTGTAAAAACTTATTTTCTTGTTTAAAGTTCGCATTTTTTCTTTTTTGTGGGTAAGCAAAGACAAAGATTGATTGGCATATTAAAATAAAGAAGAAGCAGAACGAGTGCGCGATCTTTTGAATCATCATTTAAACAGAATCCACCCCTTGACAAAAAAAAAGGATTACCAATTAACAGAGGTCAAAAGTAGCTCAAATAAACAAGCGGAAAAACAAGTAGCTCTCTCTCTCTCTCGGTCTCTCTTTCGACTTTGTTAATTATAATTATAGCTGATTATTATTTATCCCTTGAGCCAGTTGCAGATTAAAATGTTGACAGCTGATGGGTAGAGGAGGACCTATTCAGTCAATGATATGCTGATTAAAAAATCAGCAATGTGGCTTAAGCAATGAGAAACAAGCAACAACCAACAACCCTTCTGGGAATTGCTTAATGATTAACAAGTTGACTCGTCGTGTTAATTATAACAAGAGCCCAAAAGGGCTGAGCGACTGAAATGAAATGGTTGTGATTTTTGTTTTTTTTTTTTTTTATACAATGCAGAGTTAATAGCTTAAAGGTACTGAAATTTTTATACAGACATGATGTTCACTATTCTAAGTTGATCTGACGGTGAAAGAAGAGAACTGCAAGAGTGTCTGCTTTTTTGACTGCATCAAATACTCGCTTTAAAAGCGTATGCAGTGTGTCTCACACTCGAAATTTTGCAGTCGAGTCAAATACACACTCGATCTGTTATTCGTAATTTTGCGAATGAGTCTCTTGTGTGCTCGTCTGTCAAAGTGGTTGATTCTGCTAACAGCGGCACCGCTTGTAATTTTGGTTGGCGACTGACAGTTGCAGACTCACAGTACACACACAAGTAAAACATACCCAGCAGCGCAGAGCTTAACGTGTTCTGTCGAAAATATGCACTACAATCGCTGCTTTTCGCTAGAGAGATAGTAATCGAAAACAAACAGACTGCGAACATTCTGCATTACAATTTTAATCCGGAATCCGTTGACAGTTCGGCTCTGGCATACATTCTTTATTACTAGTAATGCAGGCTGTGGGCACTCCGTTTACAAAGCGGCCATGCATATGGCAAAGTAATGCAGATTGTAATGCAGTATTTCCTTCATACTGCAAAGCTTATATTGCTCTCGCTCTCTTCTCTCTTTTTTTTTTAAATCAACGGTAAATGCCATTAAGTTGCTGTTATCTCAAGAGAGAGTGACAGCGGGTATTATTGGCTTTGATATGACATGAGTGTTGTAAACACCGCATACATTTTTTCAGTGGTCGGAGACACTCGAGTGTAAAAAATATCAAGTGTGACTGCATTACACTTGTAGTTGCGGTGCACTCGAGCAGATCTGTGTTTGGCACAAATATATCATAGGGTAATGATTTTCTGATGAGTACTCCTGTGTGGTTGGACATAGAGGCTAAAAGTTGTTCATTTGGTGCTGAACATTACGCCTTAAGGCCTGATTCCAGATGACATAAAAATCAATTTTTCTGTTGAAGTTCACATGAATAGAAACACTTTTGAACTGTTTTGAAGTCTGAATGCTGTTGCAAAGCATTCTTATTTGAAAGAAGTATTGTACCGAAATAAAAATTTATGACATCTGAAATCAGGCCTTTAACTGTCAGCAAATAAGTTTTTAACTCCGAATTTAAATTTGTTTTTGTTAATTCCCTAGTGTTTTTCCACAAACGCGAGTCGAACTTATGGCTGTGTTGATCGGTGAGCACAGAAAAGCAAGTAAATCGGCTGTATTATTTCGTGCTCACCAACACAAGCATATTTTTCGAACCTCTCGATTTGGCCGGCCCTGCTTTAGAATCATTTCGTTTACGTATAAAAACCACTTTGGCTTTATTTAAGAAACAATTTTAGTTTAATTTGGAAACATTTTGTTATCATTCTCTACAACATTTTAAGCACATTTTAGAAACATTTCGGTTTTATTATTGGATAATGTCATCATTTTGTACTAACTGAACAAGTGAAAATATATTGCTTCAATTCAGCGATTGACACGCAGGGCCCGCGGGGGCAGAGCACATTTCGCTATTCACACCGACACGAGCCGAACGCATGCCATGGCTTGTGTCAAGAGAAAGTACTGTTTTTCAGTCTCTGGCAAGCGTTCAATGATGTAGATCAGAGCTGGTTTATATCGCTTTACAATACACTAGGGGTGTCCAGCCCCTTTGTGCAACTCGGGCGTTCCTTGATGTTTTTCGCAAAGAGATAGCCGCGCGTATAACCTTCATGCTTAGGTTATGGGTATACGTAGTGCAACAACTACTTTATATGTTGTCTCTCTACTCTTTTTATCCGAGCGAAGGTTTTGTTGTGGGCTGCGAATGATTTTGTTGTAGTTTTCCGCGAGTATTGCACTCACGCAACAAAAAATTCTCATTCTCTCTGAGCGAAGGTTTTGTTGTTGACTGCCCTACTTAAATTAGTTCCCTCTATCTAATTCTTGTGGTTTTTTTTGTTTCACGAATGTTTTCTTCATTTGTATTGTGGTCCACGCGGCCGTTCTGTGCACCTCTTTTATACACTTATACTTTTTCAATTCTCTCTTCTTGACAAACGCTGCTTTAATTGCACATTTTAGCGAACATTTATAAACTCTTCCTAATCATGTACCTTTTTCTTTGAATGAAGACAAAGAACATTTTTGAACATAAAAAAAGTTGTCTAGCTTATTTGTAGGGGAAAAACATAGTTTCTACATTTTTCCAGAATTTATACATATTAACGTAGTCAAACCCCAAACTTTGTTTACCTTAACCCACTTCAAGTCCTATGCTACACCTAATCCGAATTGAGCAACGTTTTGTCTTTCACGAAATCGATCATACAACCTGAATTTCGTGCTAGTTTTGGAATTTTTTGTGCTGGTTAACAGTTTTTGTAAGTGTTTAGTTCTAATCTTCCTGCACATTTGAAAACTAATTCTTGAGACTCTGGCTAATCTTAAAAACTCATTTCTGCATTTGGCATTTGTGCAATCAAAGCAATTGCCAAAAGGTATATGCTCTCTTTTTCGTTTTTTATTTTGTCGTCCTCCAAGAAAACTTTAAGCTGCCCAACTTGTCCGAAAAATTGTCTAGCGTAAGTTTTTGTGACCAGTCTACAAACTTTTGCCCTCGGTGACTGTTTATCTGTGTCTGTGTGCACTTTTTAAAGTCTTAGGCACTTTAAGCACAATTTCTCTGATTTTCTATAAATATATATTCGTGTATATACAAATTTAATACGCCAACGCTTCTCTCTGGTTTCGAGACGATTGCATGGCATTTTAAATGGCATTAAATATTTATAAATTCCAATACAAAATGCAATTCGAAATGCATGCCAAAAGCGGCGGCAGACTGCCAAAAAAAAAGGGAAAGAAAACCAGGGAAAAAATTGAATTGTAAAGTTTTTAAAAAGCATTCGCCCCAGACAATGCGAATGTTCTCTTTTTGGTTGCTGCGTGCTGTCTGCACATAAAGTTTGACTATATGCGAGGGAGATCCCAGCTGTGGCTGGAACTACGCAAAACAATATTCAAAGCACACAGAGAACAGAGCTTAAGTGGTTGGATGGGGGGACGGTGGGGATGGCAGGGACACCAGGTAGCCACAAATATGTATTTCATATTATCTTGAATGCAATTTCTGTTATTGTTGTCCTGCGACGCCCGTTCTGTCTGCTACTTATGAAATATTCAAAGCAAAACTCTCTATCTGCGCATCTATGAGATACTGACATGTACGTGTGGTGTGCACTCGGACCTGCTCTTGGCCAGGATCACACAAAAAAAACCACAGACGAAAAACTTTTGCCTGATTGCGTCTGCGGCCGAAGGTTCGTTCGCTAATTGCCACTTGAACCAACAACAACTTGTGCGGGCCTCAGTTCAATAGCCGCTTGAAATAACCACAATACAAAACATGCAACAACAACATGAACTATGTACTATAATACTTCAATATCAAACAATAATAGCAAGAACCGCAACATAATCATGCACAATGTGCAATTAGGAGGAGTTTGTATGCCCCGCCATGGCCGCCACAGCGGTCGGATATTGCTGAATGGGCAGAGCCTCAAATTGATATGGAAATTGAAACACAAAAGTGTAAACAGAAATTTAAGAATGAAAAATAACATAATAATAAAAAGGAGGAAATGCTTAAAAAAGTCTTGACACAGAATAATACCCTTTCTTAACCATTTGACACTGAAATTTATTAAATTTTCCTATTTGTCTTTTCCAATTCTGAACTTTTATTTTTAAAATCAGAGTGTAATAGACAAGCAGGAATTTGTTCTTGAATTCATGTTACAAAAACTCCAAAAATTGATTTTCGGTTTCTGTTCTGGTTCTACTAAACCGTTTTAGGTTCAGGGGATTCAAAGCTTGAAAAGGTGGAACGCAATGAACTACTGAACTAAAGAGATACTTACTCTGCATTTATGAGACATCACAGAAAAGCTTTAAAGCTTTCTGTACACTGATTCTACTTCTACGTCGGCAGCAGCCGAGCAAAAATTAAGAGCTTTGCAAGCTCTTTGACACTTACAGCTTTAAAGCTTTCTTTACACTGATTCTACTTCTACGCCGGCAGCAGCCAAGCAAAAGGTAGGAGCTTATTAAATTATTTTTTTAAAACAAAACAACCCTGGCCGTTGCACTATGGTCCCAAATCCCAAAGAGCTGGCCAAAAGTCGAAAAAAAAAAATATTTTTTTATGTACTTTTAATGATTGCAATAGTTGTAGTGGTACATCTAGTTTGTATTCTGACTGTTAATAAGGAGGAAGTGTCCCCACCTGGCTCAGGCTTGAACTCCGTTCGTGAGCGTCGATCGTGCCTCATCGTTTACTCGTTATGCATCGAAAATAACATAACGTTTGGAAGCGTATAGAATCGCAAAAAATTAACCGATTTGGATTCTGAAAAATGGATTCTACTCTAGGAAGTAAGTACAATTTAAATGTATTGCTCAAAATTATTATTAACAATGCATAAAATAGTGAATCGTTAATAAAAGTAGAGGTTTTTTTCTTGGTCACATTCTGAAAAGTCGTGTTAGAACAAGCCATAAGTCAAAACTCCCATCAGATCCCACTCTCAAACAAATAAGAAATTGTTGTTTAGACAATTCTTTAAAACATATCCAAAAATTAGCTGCAGATAGCTGCATATTTAGTCTCGGTGATGATTTTTGTGCCACATTTGTCGTTACATAATATATATACACTGCTCGACAGCACTCTCCCCCAATTCACCAAACCAACTTTTTCTAAAGTATTTTGGTCCGCTGAGCACGAAAATCGATATGAAAAAAAATCTGTCAAATAGTTATCGAGATATTATCGATAAACGTGTTTTTCGACGTTACAGCCAAATCAAATACGTTTTCAAAGAAATTGTACGCCATATTGATTCCGCCATTTTGTTTTCTAAATTTTGACTTCGGATTCGTGATCAGCGACCCCGAAAACCCCCGAGTACAGACTTTCAGCCAAATAAAATTTGTTTTTGAAGAAATTGTCCGCCATATTGGTTCCGCCATTTTGTTTTTTCTAAATTTTGACATCAGATTCGAGATCAGCGACCCCAAAGACCCCCGAGTACAGACTTTCAGCAAAATCAAATACGTTTTTCGACTTTTGGCCGTCTTTTTGGGATTTGGGACCACTGTGCAGCGAATTTTTTTTGTATTTGTGTTTTTTTTTTCTTCCAAGAAGTCAAAGCCCAGCAAAATGTTGACTTATGAATGGCAGGCGAAGGAGGACGACAATACGAGTGAAAAATCATCATCAACTTACCTTAACTTGATAAGAATTGAGGCGAGTCTTTGGCAGCAAATTGAATGATGAGAAATCCAAACGACGTGAGAAGATGCCATTGCAACCAGATGTAGAGCTGTAAATAGATAAGAATGGAAAAATAATATAAATAAATTGTTTGCACATTCTATGACAGCTCGGGAAACTTGAATATTGAGTGTCAGGAGCGGAAATTGCATTGAGACTTCTGCCAAAGGAAAAAGAGTCTTGCAATTCATTTTTCACTTACGTCATTTTCCAAATTGCAGAAAACAATCAGAATGAGAAAAAAAAATTTTAAACTCGGCACGGGGTGTTGCGAATTTTTTGTTGTTGCCAAAGTAAATAAAATTATCAACAATGCCCAATAAAAAAATGTAAAAAATAAAAATGTGGAGGGAAAACAAAGAAAGAGAGTGAGAAAGAAACGACAAAAAGCAAACGTTCGGAATTTGTTTTCAAGCTGTCACTCAGTTGACCTTGACATTGAATAGATTTTTTAATGCATTTTTATTTGTTCATATTTCTGCGGCTTTACATTTTTTCTCTCTCGCTTTTGGTTATCAATATGCGAAACCTAAATAGAATTGCGTTTAAACAAAAATAAACATTTTTGCAAGCTTATCTTTTTTTTACCATAAAATATTTTATGATACTTCAGCATTCTCCTCCCCCTCGATTGTCGAGAGATTATATAACATAAACAATAAGCAGACTGAGTGTCTTGTGCTCGTTGTGTTTTGCAATTGAGTCATCAATGGCGACGATTGCTAATCAGTTAAAAGCGAAATTGTAAATTATTTTTAAACAATTACAAAACTCAAGTGCAGGAATGAGGTAAGAAAATGTAGTAAAATAGCTACAATGTTTTTGTTTTGAAATGAGTACGGAATCACTTTGATTAAATATTTAATAGAACAATGAGTAATTCTTTTACATTTTAGTTTAAACATCAATTTAAAAATCTACATTTTCGGGTAATTGTTCCCAAACGATGCGCTTGCGATATGAATAAGCCACAAACCAAAAGTATTTGCTCAAAACTGGTAATGAATTTTCTAAATAAAAAATCTAGTTAATGACAATTGTTAAATACACCTACCTAAACCCACACCCGGTACAACACACTCGTAAATTTCGTTCCTCCAGTAAAGTGCCCATTCAATAACAATAGTCCAACAAAAAATTATATGCACCATATTGCTAATCAAATAGAAGGTTATCAAAAATGTATATTTCTGTAAGAATACAAATTTTTCATCATTTATTTTCAGTATAACCTCAATTTACCATTATAGTGCTTTCCATCAGCATAATTGATCCAATCAAATGAAACATATAGCCCAGACGTCCCAAGTAAAACAATTGACTATCTGTCGGAAATGATCGGGTTAATACAAATACTTCACCCAAAGAATTAACTTACCATCACCAAAACAAAGACCTAAACCATTAAATATCATTTCAACCAAAGCTATGAAAAAGCAGCCAACACGTAAATTTATGCAAAAGCAACATTTATTTAACTTCATTTTGTGACAACCAAATCAAAGTCAAGTCTGTTAGGCCTTAAGCCCTGAGTATTTAGAGGGTAGTGAACAAGTTAACAAAGCACAAGGTCAAAGTCAGCTGTTTGGAACCAAAAGGTGATAAAGCCATGTTTGTGTATTCTAATTCTGCCTTTTCAAATTGGACGGAAATGTCGCCTATAAATTACAGACATTCGCGCACAGCTGGTTGCTTTGATATTTAATATAATAAAATTCGTACATTTGTGTTCCTTCTTTTTTCGGTACTAAACTGAAGTGAATATTAATTGAAAATTGATTTTAATTAACAGTCAAAACGATTTCAACACACACGTGTGTGCAGGCGACTGAAATCATAATAATAATAACGCATTAAAGCAATTAAAATTCATTAGTCGTGCATGCATCGTGTATGAGAGATGCTTGCTGCTTTCGTTAATAAAGGCAAAAGTCGAATACATTTATGGATCATTTATTTTTTCTTTCTTTTTTTTTTTTGGCCAGCTGCAAAATCAGAAAGAAATTTATATATTGAATATTTTGAGGGTCGTACTGGTTCGGATGCCTTTAAATTGTTCTAAGAAAGGCAAAGGTAGGGTTTTTGTTCAATTTAAAGTGAGAACAAAAAAGCCTAATTCCCTAAGAACGCAACATCAAAACAAATAAAAACGAGAAGGCTGAGCTAACTTCGTCTGTGCCGAAGTTTTTATACCCTTGCAAATGTTTTAATATATTAGAGTTTTAGAATTAAACTCATTTTTCGACCGATAGTTCCTACGGCAGCTATAAGATGTAGTCATCCGATTTTGACCAAAACTTGCAAGTCTGTGTGAAAGCATCCAATATTCAAAAACGCTGAGTTGGGCGACGTTAACATTAAAAACCAAAAAGTTTTTCTCACTAAAACCTATTTTTAGACAGATAGTTCCTATGGCAGCTATATTATATAGTCATCCGATCCGGTCGGTTCCGTCATATTAGCAGTGTTCAGTAAAAAAAGACTCTGTGCAAAGTTTCAGCTCGATAGCTTTCAAACTGAGAGACTAGTTTGCGTAGAAACAGACAGACGGACAGACAGACGGACGTACAAAGCTAAATCGACTAAGCTCGTTGTCCTGATCAAGAATATATATAGTTTATAGGGTCGGAAATGAATATTTCTATGCGTTGCAAACTTCTGGGCAAAATTATAATACCCTTTGCAAGGGTATAACCAGAAGGCTGAGCTAACTTCGTTTGAACCGAAGGTTTTATACCCTTGCAAATGCTGATTTTGAAATATCATAGGTTAAGAACGATAACACTTAAATCCAAAATATTTCATACTGAATGGAAACATAAACTCTTTCTTACTAAAGGCCGGCACAATTCTTCCCTCAAATAAGACTGCTGTGCAATAGTATTCATATTTCAGAACAGTTGAAAAGTGTTTTCATGGAGCATGGAGCGGGTTCTAAACGATAGTGCCCAATGGGCACTGCCCATAATAATTAATATAGTGCCCAAAAAGATACTTTATAGTGCCATTAGGAAATCACTTTGGTTAGAGCGAGACGACCATATTCCCAAATGTATCCAGAGAGTGTAAATCAGAGCGAACAGCTGACCCAAATGTATCCAGAGAGCGTAAGTGAGAGCGAACAGTTGACTAATATCTAACAGAAGCGGTGTCGACAGAGTAAATTTTCTCTCTTATGCTTATTGCTCCATGGCATTTCTATTCATGTGAAGTTCGACATAAAAATTTATTTTCGAATCTATAATATTTCACAGCATATAAAATTAATAATCAGCAAGTTTATGGACGCTTACATTGAAAAATTTATCATTTAGACCCATTTTTCCACAGATCGGCTAAGCTAAAAACAGATAGAGTTATGATGTGCGAAGCAGTTTGCTTTCTTGACCCAAGCCTCGTCATACATTCGGCGTGTTTCGGTTTGAATAGCGAATTGGATTCCGCGGCTACGGGCCAGACTGATCTAATTATATTGCTCGATAGAATTGGTAAGGTACATGCACCAACTTCTTTGCCGTATATGGGTTGACGAATGGTTGCCCAATCTTTAAAAAAGGAGACCCTGCAGTTTGCGCCAACTACCGCGGGATCAGTCTCCTTCCCATTGCATATAAGGTTCTGTCGCGTATTATTTGTGAACGTCTAAAGCCGCTTATCAGCACACTGATTGGACCTTATCAGTGTGGCTTTAGACCTGGTAAATCCACCACAGACCAGATATTCACACTACGACAAGTCCTGGAGAAGACTTACGAGAGAGGCATCAACACATACCATCTTTTTGTTGATTATAAAGCAGCCTTCGACACGCCGATAAGGTCAAGGTTTTTTGAAGCCCTGTCTACCTTTGGTATACCAGCAAAGTACGTTCGACTTTGCATGATGACGTTGAGAAGTACGCGAAGCTCCGTCAAAATAGGAACGAACCTCTCCGAACCATTTGATATTTAAGAGGTTTTAGGCAAGGCGATACCTTATCGTGTGACTTCTTCAATCTACTGATGGATACTGCGCCGGTGCCCACATGCCAACAGAACGGGCGCCTTTATTCATAAAGATCTAATGCTACTCGCATATGCTGATGATATTGACATTATCGGCAAAAACGAACGGGCGGTAAGCAGGGCGTTTTCAGAGATTGGGAGGCAGTCTGAAATAATGGGTTTAGCGGTAAATGAGGACAAGACGAAATACCTAGTATCCGCGGACAAAAAGTCTTTGCGTCTTGGGAGAATACAACTTTAAAGTTGTAGAGGATTTTGTTTACCTCGGAACGACGATAACCAGCGACAACAACATCAGTCTGGAAATCCGACGAAGAATCACTCTTGCAAACCGATGCTACTACGGGCTAAGTAGGGAGCTCAAGAGCAGAGACCTCAAGCGAAAATCAAAATTAGCCCTCTTTAAGTCGCTTATCATCCCAGTCCTGCAATACGGCGCAGAAGCATGGACAATGACAGCAGCGGATTAAGCGGCAATTGGCGTGTTTGAACGAAAGATTCTTCGGAGTATTTATGGACCTTTAAAAGTTGGCGATGATTTCCGCATTCGAAAAAATGACGAACTGTATGGACAGCAAAAAAAGCTCCTGGTTAGCACCTGCCACTATGGGACGACCGGTCATAGCGCATTAATCGCAGAGGCCAGACCGTCAAAGGTGAGGCCAAAGAAGAAGAAGAAAAATGCGCTAAGAATAACGAAAGATCATCGGCAGGCGCAATTGGAAAAAAGGAACAAACAAGGACAGCTGATCAAATCGAACGAACCCACTTAAGGCCAGCCATTAAGTGCGTATTCACCTGATTGTTTTCCTCTATAAGCCCAAGAATATGCTTGCTCGGGTTTAATGTACTTGGCTAATTCTAAACTCCCAATGCGTTCTTAGAGATCACGATAGTAGTGCGGCCCAGTGGTACAATTGGGGCTATCGCAGCCCAAAATAAAGTTCATTGCTTCTTCCTCCACCAGCCCCACACAAAATACAAAAATCATGAAAGAACCCAAGGCATTGCCAATAATCTCCGAATTTCACAAACTAATAAAGTCTTTTATTTTATTTGTTTAAGCCCGCTTAGTTTTGTTAGCAAACAACTGCTGACTTTTTGCTGTTGGCTGGTCACACTATATTCTCTGAGTACCTACAAAAATGTTGTATTTACTTGTTAGTAGATTGATCTGCAACATGGATGAGAAAAGTTTGTTTCTAAGTTTCTAATAAGAGGCAATTTTTTTTTGCCAAGTTCAGAAACAAAACTCGTTGCTATGCTAACCATTATTTTTTTTTTATTAAATATTATTTTCAGTTGGGCAATATTTATATTTTTTGGCATTTGTTTGTTTGCCTTCTTGTTTGTCTTAACTCCATTGTGTTGTGTACTTTTCTTGGTCTTAATTTCACACTAATTTGTAAATTTGTTTTTAATGCCAAAGACAAAGAGCAAATGTTTGACTAAAATATTTTCGGCATTTTTGTGTTTTCCTACCTAGAGAGGGGGACAGAGAGTCTCAGTCAAATTAAAAGCAATAAGAACTGGGTAACCCCAAAATCACTTCATTCCCTAGCTATTTTCAATCACGTGCTAAGTGCAGTCGATTTGTCTGCCATGTTAGCATGCCACACGAAGGGGCAGCCAGCCAACAGCAATTGAAATTATACAACAACAAGAAGAACTCGAGCAAGATTTGTGCGCTGTGTAATTTCTGTACTCAAACAAAAGCAGAGTGGAGGGAGTAGAAGATAGGAAGACGAGAGGGAGCAAACTAGTTGCCCTATCACGTACAAATTAAAAATGTGAAATGTTTCAATTGGATGCAACGCAAGAGAAAAACAAATTTAGAGGGGCCAACACTATTGGTGGCGGAATTTGCTTAGACCGAAGCTTGTATACCCAGGGTAATCGAATTGGAAAGGGAATTGTTGGGATGTACTGAATAACAATTTTTATTTAACAATTGAGTCAATACAAGAAAGTTAGTTTGGGTTCTAGTGCAGCGTTTTTCAGCTATAGCCCCCACCCGGCAATTCACAGCGAATGCTTGCTGAAGTCCGTCCTCTCTTCTTGGGATAACCCTGCTCAAGTGGTTCTAGCTTTTGCTTAAAGTGAATATACCCTTATTATATGTAAGGGTATAACAAATAAAAATAGACAGAAACTGATACTGAAACTCATTTCAGTCAAATCGTTTCAATCACATCAACTCGAATCAATTTGAAAATGTAAATTCATTTTAAAGCCGGCGCCCAATTAGTTTAATTTATGCAAATATCACAAAGCCGCGTGCTCAATATGTTTTAAAATATATTTGTCATAAAAATAGATTTTAAACAAGTTTGTTATACAATTTATGGAATTATGAAAATTAAATTTGCTCGTCCCACATTTCCTTCACCAAACTCTAACACTAAATGTCAGGCTACCATTGCCATTTTTATTTGATATTCTTCAGGCTGTGTTTTTGGTTTAAATTGTGTCATTAGATTTACATTTTTGATAATTTGATTGCAATTGCTGTGTTTGCGCTGCTGAGACCGGGGCCACACCTTGCCATAAATTACGAGAAAAAAAAAACACCCAAAATAAATAGACGAGCACAATTTTTTCGTGCATTCGCCTGGCCTCACGTTTTTCACATAAATTTCTGACAAGACAAAAATACAATTTTCAATTGCGTCTCCTTTCCTCGATGCCATAACTTCCATTCGGTTGGCTGGTTGGTTATTGATTAAATTTGGCACTTGACCACGCCCCCATATATTTGGTTGCCGCAGGCCATGAACTTTTCGAAATGCAACACACAGTAGGAAAGACGGACAAAACAATTTTGTAGCCGCAAGTGCCGCAGAAAATAAATCAATGCAAATCAGAGAGAAGGGTAGACATCATGACTATTTCGCCTTTCATTTCTTTGGGTGCGGTAGTCACATCACAAATCCGACCAATATTGCATATTTATCTTGGACTAGGCTTAACCAATAAGCCAAGTTAAGCTTAAATTTGATTTGGTAATTTATTAATAAACTAAATCGAATTTTGCTTTATCGCATTTCAATTTAATGACTTTACAACATGCAGAAGGAAATGTGAGAATGCATTTTCCTGTTTTTTGCTTTGCACATAAACAAATTACAAAATATATGAAATGCGATACAACGATTTGCCCCTAGACGGTCAAGTACAGTAGACACTGGGAGAAGGGGATATATATTTTACAAAAAAAAAACTTGGTGTGAACAACTGGAGCCAGTTCGAACAAGTCAGAAATATCGGGCAGGACAATGCAGTCACACGTCAGTGAGTAACCAGTATCGAATGATTATATTGTAGAAAAATATATACCATCTATTTCAGCTGGAATAATCAATTTTTCAAGATTTAAAAAGGAAAACATTGGCAAAAAAAATTTTACTACTTTATAATTTAATATTTTCTAGAACAATCTTGAGTCTTTTCGATAGATCGGGAGTGTAGGTATTAGGAAGGTTTAAAATTATTCATAGATCATCAGCTTGTGAACCCGATTAATTTAGACTAAAATATTCACATACGGAGGTGTTACGAAAATTTCTTCTAACCCAAAACCGATTCTTGGTTCCCAAGAAATCTTTTTCGATTGGTTTCCAATCTCTCGTGTTTTGTTAGGAGATTTAGCTAAATTCACTACCACCAAATTCATTTTGGAAATGCAAACAACCTGGTTTTTCTAGAAAGGTTGCATAAAATGAACAAATAATTTAATTTGTTTTAATATTAAAATTTGCGTTTCACTAATTGTTCGCAAAACTAACCGAATGCTCCGGTATCAGTTAAAGACAATTTTTCAGATGGTATCTATCAAACGGGCTAAGGGTTACCAAGACTGGCGCGAAAATATTTTTTAATTTTCCATTTAATTATTGCAGAATATGACTTAAATTTGTTTAACAATTTAAAAATGCATCATAAAACTTATAACACAAACATAAAGTTTCAATTAAACATCAAATTAACTTATAACTTGAAAATGAGAATTAATTTTGCGAAAGAGGCAACCCTGTTTCAGGGAATGGACCATTATCTTGGACACAAACCTTTTAACTAGATTTACAAATCAGAAAATGAAATCGTTTGAAGTAGAGATTTCTAGGACCATTTCCAAGAAGCTCAATTTTTGTAACCTCAAAGTTTCTTTTACTGTTTATTTACTGTACTTAATCTATGAGTGTTCAAGTGCTGCTCCCACAAAAACTGACCGCAAATCGGCTAGCGCATCGAACAGCCACTGCAAATTGATTAATGGCATTTAATATTTAAAATATTTTCCAACGCAACGACTTTTCGTGTAATGCGAAACCAAAAAGCCAACGCTTGTTAGTGTTGTTGGTGTTATTAATTGTTGTGGCATATGGTGTAGTTGTTGTTGTTGTTGCATTTACCTCTAATATGGACTTAAAACGGTAACCTGTTTTTTTTTATCCATATCGCATCAGTTCAATCTTTAAAAATCTGTTTGCCATTTAATAATTTGCCCAAAGTTAATTGCGCAAATTTAGCCAAGAGGCCTGTGATTTAATCCATGGAAATTGTAAATGTTAATCATGTGGGTTGTGTCCGACTGGACTGTCTCTCTGTTATATAACATGCATACATTGTTGCTACACATTCCTGGCTTGGGTCGTGCTTGGGCTCAAGTACAAAGCGGCCAGCTTAATTAATAATTATATTAAAAAACAAAACAAAGCCGAGCTAATTAAATCGGCTGGAAATAAACAACAAAATGCCAATCGACCCACATGTTACAACAATTGCACTTGAAGCGCAACGTGAAACATAAATCATAGAAAAAAAAAGACATTAAACAAAAAAAAATAAAGCGAATCAAAGTCTGGCTTAGACACACTCCATATCTAGGCAACCCCAACAAAACGCACGGCAAAGACAACAATTCAATTCAGTGCTGGCAACGTGACTTTGAGCATTGTTCAATCTACAGTTTTATGCTGTTCGATAGTTTAATAACTTTTCCAAGGAATTTAGAAACAAAAAATATGTGAAAAAAGTTGCTGTATAATAGAATATTAATTTTGATCCGGCTGCAGTTATCAAATAAAATTTAAACGGCAATGGATTCCAAAAAAATATAAAAAAATAGAGGGAAGCTAACTTCGGCTGGACCGAAGTTTATATACCCTTGGAGCATGATATATGCCTGTTTTTTATATGGCAGCTAATACGATATATTCATCCGAATTTTGATCGAATTCTCCAAAATTGTGTTGAAACCGGTAATATTCATAACTGTATTTTTCTATAGTCATCCGATTTAAATTAAACTTGACAAAATTGTGTAATAGTATATAATATTGATCTGTACAAAGTTTGGGAGCGATAGCATTGAAAACAAAAAAGTTTTTCTCACTAAGACTTTTTTCAGACCTATCTTTTGTATGGCAGCTATACTATATAGTTGTCCGATTTTGATAAATCTCGGAGAAATTATGTGAAATCATAGAATACTTATAAATACGAGGGTTGGGAGCGATAGCATTGAAAACAAAAAAGTTTTTCTCACTAAAACTACTTTTTTAACCGATCGTTCCTATGGCAGCTATATGCTATAGTCATCCGATCCGGCCGGTTCCGACAAATGTGCAGCGTATTTATACCAAAAGACTTCGTGCAAAGACGGACAGACGGACATGGCTATATCAACTCAGCTCGTCATGCTGATCAAGAATATATATACTTTATGTGGTCGGATATGCTTCCTTCTGTGCGTTACAAACATCCGAACAATTTCAATATACCCTCTCTAAGGGTATAATAACTTCAATAACTGTCAAAACAGAGTGACCGTTTCATTTTCAGAGATTTGCCTGCGAAGGATGGTCAGTCAAATATGCAACTATTTTCGTTAGAATAATGTTTCAGTATCTCTAAGCGCCAACCTTTAAGTTAGGTTAAAACAGAATCGACTTGGTTTCACAGAGAATTCAGCAGGATTTAAAAATACCGCTTCGATATAAGCAAGTCTTTGTTAATTTTTTGTATATTCCAATATGTTCAATATTTCGTTTTTTGAAAAATAGCCATATCTTCAGACGAAACAACTAAACGTCTTGTTAATGGATCTTTCGATTGTTTCTCTATTTCTATATAACTCGGTCCCATGTAAGCTCGCTGAATCCGCTTGCTTTTGTGAGTACAGAATTTTGTAATATCTTTTAATGATTAATATATATCCCGATTCTTTATATCACGAACGGTCGGGTTTATATACTAGTCCAAACTACTGAATTTTGCAGAATTTGTCACGTTTTCAGTGTGTGTTTAATTCGCAAAATTTTTGCGTAAGTGCATAAGGCAGCATATAAAAGTGTTTTTTATGTTTTGTAATTCAGTTTGAAAAGTTTCCCAAAATCCTGTGAAAATACTTCCAACTTTAAACTTAAAAGAAATCACGCACCCATCAACCAAACACAACTCCGTCTAACCGTCTAACCAAAGACGCCTGTCTTGAACTTTAAGTCCAGTAGCAACAATTGTTGAAAAAAAGGCGTGTGCCACAGTTGAAACAACAATTGCCATTCGAAAATGCAACATACAGACAGCCAGACACGGGCAGAAAAAAACGTGAATGTCATTAAAGTCAAATCAAGTTGATGAGCGGCCAAGTTGAATTGTACGAACAAGTATTTCAATCTTATTTAAACTAGTTCTTTGAGATGGTCCTGACCTGGACCTGGGTGCGGTCTCTTCCCCGTCTTTGGGCACGAATTCAAACTTTAACTGGCAAATACAAATGGCAAGCAGCGAGAGAGTGAATTTAGTATCTTTAATGATTTCGGTAAGAGTGCAAGAAACTCATAAATTAGACTGCAGAGTGCAGAGTTGGCAATGTGTGGTGGTCAAATAAATAGAAAATTAGCCAGACATTGGACCAGAGACTCAGTCAACCAGCACACTCACATAAAAAAAAAAAAACGTAGAAATAATACCGGCAATATGTTGTAGTTGGATGCCTGGCTGGAAGGTTGGCTGGCTGGATGCACAGCATAAAGAAACAAAAGCAAAAGTCGCGACGAGGCCAGGCACATTAGTTGCCATAAAGGCAGTCGGCGGCACGAGGGCAGGCAACAGCTCATTGGTGGACTAATTAATTGCAAGCGGTCAGGCGGGGCTATATAACAAAAATTAGTGCGGATTTTTGTTGGGTCTATAAATTTTTGCTTAACATCAGCATCAGCAGCTGGTCGGTTGGTCAGGCTTTAATGGTGCAGAAATTTAAGATTAAATAAGGAAAATAAGGTAAGAAATAGTGGGCAACTGTAAAATACCCATTACTGGACAAATGAGCATGCTCTTTCTTAATTGCTCAGTTGCTCATATAGCAATTCCTGACACTTTTGATACATCTTTTTACAAATTTAAGATCCTTTCGCGAAACGGTTTATATATCGAATCAAAGGTTTAGGGACACATCTTATCAGTTAAAATCTGTTTGGAGGTACTTTAGGAAAAATGTCCGAATCGCAAATATTACGCTTGGGAAATTTCCCAAAATATATTATAAATTTGTTTTAAACGCTTGTTTCTAAGCGAATATTAAGCGAATCTTTTATGAAGCTTTGCTGTTTTGCGATTATTTGGCGAATGCTTGTCAAAGGCTCGTTTCTGCGCATTTTTGTAAACGTTTAGCGAATGTTCGTCAAATCCTCCTGCTTTGATAAATCTTATCTAATGAAATTTCTGAAATAATTTTTTACGCTCGCATGTTAATCGCTAACAAATTAAAAGTTAAACACTCACACACATGGCAGCCTACACAAACAAGTTGTTAATGAAAATGCCACAAAATTCCCATAATGCATTTTGAGTCTGGTCTCTGGCAAGACAAACTTCACGCTGTGCTGGCCAAAAAGCAACAACAACAACAACAGCAGCAGCAGCAAAAAGGCGCAAAGCTGTGAAAAGTCTCATTACTTTTGGACAAATATGCAATTTTCAGTTGGTGCGGCTAGACAGTTACCAACCCAGTCCCAGTCCCCGTCCAGAGAGACCGCAAGAGTTGCCACTGTTGTCAGCCGCGTCGCGTGTTGCGGTGGCAAGTTCATAGAGATACAAAAACAAACATATGTGTGCCAGGCGGCGGCAGAAATTGTGACTGTGACTTGATCCCTTTACATTTCTTGTGCCACACGCACAGTTTTTGCAATTAAAATGGATTTTTTTATTTATTTTTTTTGCCAACACATGTAGAGGCGTCAAATTAATTGCCACAAGTTTTGCATGTGACGCTAGTTTTTTATTTTATCTAGCACATTTATTTTATTTACTTAATTAGTTGGTTTATTTGGCCAAAACATTGGATTTGCATTTTACGGCATTTTTTCCCTAACCTTTAAGTATTACACAAAATTGCCCTAAAATATTTAAATAACAAATAACGACAATTCTCATGCGTAAAACTAGTAGGAGTATCTTTTTAAGCAAATAAAACGCCGCAGAATCATGAGAAGGCCAAATACTGCCAAATAAACTTTTGTTATTTTTATGACAAATTGTGCTGTCAGCGGTGAAGCTCTTTGAGATGCGCAACTTGTTGCCAAGTTGTGTAAACTTCCTTTTATAAATCAATTTTTTCGAGGCTAAACACCAGACGCCGACAAGTGTAAATAGTGAATACGTAAATTAACCAACAAAAATCAAAACTCAACTGCCGAAAATCGCTTACACGTGATGGTAATTAGAAACAAGCAAACTCCAAATGGGAATTGAGTTAAGGGCTAACTAAGTTTAGGTTTGGAGGTCTGGAGTTTGGCTCTTGGACAAACAAAATTATCGCATTTGAGCTAAAAAGCACCCCAAAGAGATTCTCGACATAATGTTACATCCACAAAAATGCACTGTTGGTGTGGTTTATACGATAGTCGAATCGACAAGGGTTAAATTGATCGCTGTTGCTTTAAAAGTTCAACAAGGGCGACGTAACCTTAAGTAGCTTTAATGTGAGTTCAACTGTCCAAAGCACACCGTAGCGTTAAGCGTAACATTACTTCATAGCAGCAAACGTGAAAAATTGTTACTTCTGCTTCTTCTTCCATCAATCTCTATAAATATAAAAGAAAATGTCCTGACTGACTGATTCACTGACTGATTGGCAATCATCGCACAGGCTAAACGGTAAGAGATAGAAAGCTGAAATTTGGACAGGAGTTTCTGTTAGTGGTAAAAGTGCGTAATAAGACGGGGTTTTGGAAAATTCCACCCGGAAAAGTAGAAAAAGCGTCGGAAAAGTTTGTATGGGAAAAATGTTATTTTTCATCCGATTGCCTTGAAACTTGGTTTGTATGCAAAGTACGCGAAATAATTCGACACGTGTTTTCCCGACTTTAAAAAATCCGCCCACGAGGAAAAAGGCCAGAAAATTCTGCAAGCAAAAACTTAATTTTCATCCGATTTTCTTGAAACTCTGTTTGAAGGGGGCGAATACGAAATAGTTTGAAATGTGATTTTTTGATGTTGGAAAATTTGACCCAACGGTCGGAAAATTCCCAGAAAATTCTGTATTAAAAATCAATTTTTCAGCCGATTGGCTTGAAACTCGGTTTGAAGGGGGCGAATACGAAATATTTTGAAATGTGATTTTCCAATGTTGGAAAATCCGCCTAGGGGTGAAAATGCCCGGAAAATTCTACATGCAAAATAGCTATATTTCATTCGATTGACTTGAAACTCGGTTTGTAGGGTCAACATCAGAATTCATTTGTGTTTTAATTTTGAATGTTGGAAATACCGCCGGGATGCCCACTAGGAGGTGGGATTTGGATGGGATGTGGGTGGGATGTGAGTGGGATGTGGGCGGGATGTGGTATGTGGGTGGGAAGTGGGTGGTAAATTGTTTTGAAAGTGGGTGAAAAGTGGTTGAGAAGTGGGTGGAATGTGGGTGGTGAGTGGATGTCGGGTGGGTCAAGTGGGAAGGATGTGGGTGGGATATGGGTGGAAAGTGGGTGGGATGTAGGCGGGATGTAGACGGGAAGTGGGTGGAATGTGGGCTGACATTGGTTCTCTACTGCTGCTGAATTAATTTCAAATTAGCTTTAAATTTTCGTTAAGGTCACACTATCAAGTTCAAGTCAAATTTATAATCAGGCTTTTTTAAGATTTTCTATCATTATGATAATAAATGTTTGAGTTTCAAAGTCAAACGAGTTGTTCGTTGCCAACGTTTTAAACGTTTCTTTAATTGTTCCTAGGAAATTACAAAATTTTTCTTATTCTGCTGGATTAAAATGGAAAACGAGCTCAGTCTAAGATGGTAGAAACGGCCACAGCAAATAAAAGTACTTGTACAAATTTAAACAGTCTAGTAGATATTCCCCCATAATCTAATCTCCTTAATCAAACCCATTTATCCGAATAACATTACCATAAAAAATCTCTTTTTCATGTGCTCACATTATTTCTAATTGGTCATATTTTAGTTCTCTTTTTTTTTGCGACTCAAACGAATACTGCCGCAGATATGGACAGATGGATATTTAGATAACTCCACCCATTTTTTATTCTACATTTTTTTCTTTCGCATTTTTAGTTGCCGACATTTGACATGACAGGCCCAGGCCAAATGAATGCACACACAGACACACACACAGTACACGTGATTTATATATTCAATTAAAGTTGCCGGAGCAAACATTTTTGCCCGAGACTTCAGTCAATGACTTTCGAACTAGAAATAGCAACCGAACTGAAACTTTAATTGCAATCAATTTCAGAGAGCAAACCCAAATACTTCCACACATCTCGTGTAAGTAAGCTCATTGCCTTGTTTCAATTATTATGTGTTTTTCATAATATTATTGTTAGCCATTGCCATTGTGAGTTGGGTGCTGTCTCTGGTTTATTTATGACCGCCAGAGAGCTTAGGCTTAGATTTTTAATTAATTCAAGGCTTTCAAGGCACGCTCGGCGCCGGCGTTGGCGCAATTGTTGGCTTGACTAATAATTGTGTAAGTATTTTTTGTGGTTGCCATTGTTGTTATATTCGTTGTGGTCAAGCTGCAAATTGGACAATAAAATACAAAAAACACAAAATGACACCCTCTCATCGCTAGCGTAGCCACCAACTATTATTATGTCGTCGTGGGCGTTGGCGTGAAAATTCTTTAGAAATAATTACCGGGAAAATTAGTGACCTAAGCTAACAGCTAGAAATGTCACAGCACACTGGCCATCAAATGCAATTCAAATTCATTAGCAGCAAACAGACTCCAAATTAGTCAAGTCACCGGGCCACCGGGCCGGCATAATTAGACCGAGAAACATGTTGGCCTGGTCAGTCAAAGACACCGTCAACGCACACACCCTCATCATCAGCTGAAGTAACCACATCAAATGTCATCACCGCTGTCTGATAGCAATCAACCTGAAGAGCGGCTAACCGCAAATGTCAGGGTTTTTTAATTATTTCACTTTTTTTTTATTTATTTCTCGAATTGAATTATTTTTGATTTTTGCTTGAGAAATTGATTAATGATAGAGAATTAGATTTATAAATATGTGAAAATTTAATCAGAATGATACAGAGCTGGCGTTATCCTCCTGTACCACACATTGTAAAATCTAAAATAGGCTTAACTTTTCGCACAAGAGAAAGAGATCTACAGCTTAAAGCCGAATCCGAGCAGCAATGTTTGAGAAGCTTTTTCATGGCTAGTCACTTCATGGCTAGAGCCAATAGCTGGTGAAGGTGACCGGATGTGTAAAAGCTATTTTCTAAAGAAAGAAAAAAACTTTATATTAGAAGGTCCGACGCTGGATTGAACCCATGCCTCGTGCACAGCGGACACACTAACCGCTGTGCCACACCCGGCCACTAAATTGACCATTTCCTCTAAGAATATCCCGTATTTGAGCGACACTCTTCCTACCAATACCTTCTTTGGCTTATTGCATTCTTTTTTCTTTCATATTTCTTCCTTCATCTTTTCATCTTCCTCTCTTCCTCTTTATTCCATTTTCTTATTTCTTCCTTTCTATATTTCTTTCTTCCTTTTTTCTTTCATTGTTTAGTCTCCTTCCTTTCACTGTTCTTTCTTTCTTCCTTCTTAATTCGTTCTTACCTTCAGCCTTTCTAATTCATCCTTCTTTCTGCTTCGTGGCATCTTTCTTCCTTCCTTTCTTCCTTTCTTTTTTCCCTTTTTCCTTCATTCGTTTATCTCCTTCCTTCTTTTCTTCCTTTCTTTCTTTCTTTCTTTCTTTCTTCCTTTCTTTCTTTCTTCTTCTTTCTTCTTTCTTTTTTCACTTTTTCCTTCATTCGTTTATCTCCTTCCTTCCAAGAACAAATCGTTCTTACCTTCAGCCTTTCTCATTCATCCTTCTTTCTTCTTCGTGGCTTCTTTCTACCTTCCTTTCTTCCTTCTTAATTCTCTTTGTCCTTCTAATCTCTTTCTTTCTTCCTTCTCCCATCCCTCTTTCTTTCGTTCGTTCTGTCATTCTTTCTTTTTCTTCCTTCCGTCTTTTATTCTTCCTTCCGTCCTTCTGTGGTAGGATAAGGTCCATCTATTCTTTCTTCCTTCTCCCGTGCTTCTTTCTTCTTTCCATCTTTTATTCTTCCTTCCGTCCGTGGCCACTCTGGCAGCATCTAGTGTATTCTAATATTATATTGCTATATCTAAATCGTTTATTAGTTCTTGCTTTATCGATATACAATCTAGCCGATAAGTATTTAAGCACACAATGTTATCGATAAGTTCTGGCGATGACCAATAAACTCAAGCCGATTTAGGCCTGATCCATAATCGAAAGAGATTACAAGGGAGTGTTTTAAGATCTGCCTCCCATACTTCTTTCTTTCTTTCTTCCTTCTCCCGCGCTTCTTTCTGGCTTCCTTTGTACTTTTTTCTTCCGCTGTTTATTTCACTATTTTTTTTAAATATTTTTTTTAAACTTTATTCATTTATCTAATCCTTTGATTATTAATTCTCCTACTTGGTACCACCATTTTCGTGTCCTTTTCCTTATTTCTAATTCTATATTTACAAAAATCCTATAAGTTCTCAGCATTCTTCCATTACCCAAGCAAATTTCATTCAATTTAAAAATTTAAATATTATTAAAATTAAAAATAGTTAATGCCGATCATACACCTCCCACTTTCCCAACATAAAATTTTTTGTACAAATTGAGCCACCCGCAGGCTCTAGTTTTTTTTGTGAATTGGAGCGCAAAGGGGTTGAGTAAGTAAAAAACATGTAAATGAGACAATGGCCCACACACAAAAAAATAAAACAAAACCAAAATTTAATGGAATTCATATGAAAATGTGGCAAGTGCTGGACAAAACTAAAAAGCAAACAACACCGACTCATACCCAATCCGGGCGGAGATGGCCCACAGGGCCCTTAAGCACAAAGCAACATGTTAAATGATATTTATACGCTTTACAGATTTCTGAATAAGATAAGACAGGTAGCTGTGGCTGCTAGCCAAATAGTTGGCTTGTAAAAGTTATGACAACAACAAAGTAAAAGGGCATTTTTGATATGCGCCATGCGGGCAGGCAACCGGCGACTACAACAAACGGAAGAAAAAAACACAATTAATTCAAGACAAAGAAAAGTTTATATTTTGTATGTACTTATAAATCCCGCCACGCAAATTGAGTGAAAACAGCTGCCCCGAGAAATGTCTACATACAATTCTGCTTCTCCACCCACAGCGCCGGCCCCAAAACCCTCTGGAATTTCGTATCGGTATCGGAGAATTGTCGTCATCATGACATAAGCATATGGAATTGCGATCACCAAACAAGCGCATTTAATTAAGATTTCTGAGTTTCTTATAGGAAATAATACAGAATGCCAAACGGCAACGAAATGTTGTATAGGCGATAAGCGGCCAGCCGTCAAAAAAATAAAAACAGATAAAATAGCCAGAGCAAACAAAGGCGCGGGAAAAAATAAATAAAATTATTATATGTACTTCTCGTATACGCGCAAAAAAAAAAAAAAAAAAAGCAGCGCCTATAACATGACTAATTAGACAGTCACACAATTTGGTGGTTTTTTTTATTTAAATTAATGGCATTCTTTCTAGTTGGAAACGCCCATAGATCACTTTTCTCATGATTAACTTAAGCTATTAATTACGCTTAGTTATTTATTATGTATTACAAGTTAAGTCATTAAACATAATTTATGAAGTGGCAGCCGAGAATTAGTGGGACCAGTTTCAATGAACAACCAAAGGTTTTGGTTCGATTTTGTATATAATTTAGGGCCGATTTTACAACTGTCACATAAACTATATAAACATATAGAAGAAGGCCCCAAATCAAGTAAGGGAATCACACCGGTTCAGGTATTTTACCCAAAATATAGTGTTCGGTGAAAGGTTCTATTCTAAAAGTTATAAACAAAAATCCCCTAAATGTTATTCAACAGGTCCACAAATAGGCGTTCGAAGGCAATAAATAAGAAGTACGCACTAAACTTTTACTGACTCTAAGCAATAGATTGGCCGCTTGTGGTGCAGCGGGTAGTGTATGTGCCTGCTGTGCGAGAGCGGGTGGGTTCCGCCTCGGTACATCTAATTAAACAGCTTTTCTTTACAAAATTTTACACTTTCTGTCACCTTTACCAGCTGTTGGCGCCAGCTGGGAATTGAGTGGCCATGAAAAAGCTTATTGTCGTTAGGACTCGGTGTTAAAATGTAGGTCCAAGCCAAGTGTACATTAGACTGCTTTTATTTTTGTATAAAAATTTAAGATTATACGGGCGCCCCTTGATTCGTAAGTTTATGGTTTATATTTAACGTGAAAAAAAGAAGTGTTTTTTTAAATGCGTGCGAAGAGGCTCAAAAGTGTTTTTTATTACTCATACGCAGTGCTGCTTGCGTTGACTTTTAAATTTCCGTATTTTTGAAGTCAGACACAGTAACAGATGCTAAACGGTAAGTGGTGCAAGTGCGTTATAAGACGGGGTTTTGGAAAATTCCACGTGTTTTCCCGATGTTGGAAAATCCGCCCACGAGGAAAATGGCCGGAAAATTCTTCATGCTAAAAACTATTTTTCATCCGATTGGCTTCAAATTCGGTTTGTAAGGATAGAATACGCAATAGTTTGAAATGTAATTTTTTGATGTTGTAAAATTTGACCCAACGGTCGGAAAATCGCCGGAAAATTCTGCATAAAAAAACTTTTTTCCATCAGATTGACTTGAAACTTGGTTTGTAAGAACAGAATACGAAATAATTTGAAATGTGAATTTCCAATGTCGGAAAATCCGCTCAAAGGCGTGAAAATGACCGGAAAATTCTGCTTGAAAAAAGTATTTTCATCCGATTGGTTTAAAACTCGGTTTGTACGGATATAATACGAATTAATTTGAAATGTGATTTTCCCATGTCGGAAAATACGTCCCTTAAGCGCAAAAATTCCCGGAAAACTCAACATGCCAAATAACTATTTTTTATCCGATTGACTTGAAACTCGGTTTGGGTGGAATGTGAGCGGGAAGTGGGTGGAAGTGATGCGGGAAGTGGGTGGGATGGGGGTTGGATGTGGGCGCAGCGAAGCGCGACGTGATATATGCTGTTTTATAAAAGTGAGTGTTCTCATATTTGTTTGTTTGTCAATTTGACAGTTAGTTTGTCAGTTAGCTAGTAAGTGAGTTAATCAGCAAGGGCCGATTCTTCAATTATCTGACACATAAACTAACTTCTAACTTTATCTAACACCTATTAGCTATCTAGGAACAAAGAAATCAGCCCTTACAGCCATGCTACCATTTTCGTTTTTCAAAAGTTATACGATTTGGTCTCTAAATCGCAAGAGTTGTTGCTTCTGTCACGTGAAGTGTTGTAGAACGAATTGGGAATGAAACAGAATCGATAACAAAGTGTTTGCGACTTGTGGAGCACTTAAAATATAATTCTTACGAATTTGTTCATATCGCAAAAGTAAGTGAGAGCTGGAGCACAGCTGAACAAAAAATATTTAGGGCCGATTTCACATCTTCTTTTCACACAACTAACAAATAAAAGAGTAAAATTAAGCTTTATCTGTCACATGGAAGCTATCTGGGAGAAGAGAAATCGACCCTAAATGAGTAAATCTCTGTAAATGCATAGCAGAAACGTTATCAATACAAAAAAAGTTTTCTTCCGGCCATTATAGAAGCATAAAATGATGAACGAGGAACTATCAGACTAAAAGTGATTGAACGCAGAGATATTGAGTTCAGAACTAAACGAACGTCTGAACTATTAAAATGTAGAAAAGGATTAACACATGAGAAACCATGTTTAGAAATTATTAAAGCTGTGTCACTAAAAAGGGGTTTTGGTAATATGGAAATAGCAGAAGCCAAAGTCAGTTGTGTTTTTAGGCAAACGCAAGCCGAACTCTTGATTGTGTGAATCGATGTGCACTGAATTGCAAGTAAAACGACTGTGGTCTCGAGAGAGCTTTATTGTTTATCAAGACAAGCACACCATTCTGTCCTCTCCATTTGGCCGGCACTGATGTAAGTCAGGGTTCCCCAAGAAGAGAGCGCGAAAATGTGACAGTGTCTCTCTCTAACACACAGTGAAGCATGACTTCTTTTAAAAAGTGCCAAGCGAATACCAATAACATTTATTCATGCATATATGTACTATATGTCTCTCGATTCTAGCAAAAGCTGACAGTACTCGATAAACTCTGAATGCTATGCCTGGGCAAGGTATACTAAACAAGGTAACTCGCTCTCTTGACAACTTGTTAAATTTCAGTCAGTAAGCAACTGTTGTAAGCGAAGCATCTCCGCGGACGAATTTGTTGTGTTTTACTTAGTAGCTTAGTAGGCTTTGTATTGAAATATATTACTCTCTCGCTTTCTTTGACACAAATATAAGGAGTTGTGAGAGAGCGAGTGAGCCTACCTTGTTAAGTATACCTTGTGCCTGGGTATAGTTGTATCATGGGCCCCGAGCTCTTAATGAACCAAAAAACTTCTCCAATGAATATAATTTTCGAATCAGTTTTGAGTTTTGTTCGGTTAATTCTCTAAACCGAGGCTTTGTATAATCTAATATACTTTGTTTCCCAGAGAACAGTTTTCAAATGCAAACAAGATCATCAACCTGGTCATGATTCTATTCTCCAAATATTCACATAACTTATCGCACTTGACAAGATAACATAAATGAATTTCTTTCTATTTTTAACCCATTGATTCACTGGCAACTTCATTTACTACACTGGCCCGCCCGCTCTGTTTATAGTTTTTAATTAATGCATTTGCCATAAATTATACAACAAATTGAACGCAAAACGTATTAAATAGATTTTCCAATATGTAGTATGACATATGAAACTGTTTCCAATCAAAGTGCGCACCTTTTACTCGCCCATTAGTCCAATCATTAACATTGGCGCCCACTTTAAACGAATGTATTGACATTTAATTAATTACAGTTAATTTGCCATCATTTCTCCTCTGTCGTTTGTAAGAACGAGACAGATATTATGCAAGTTTTTGTACAACTAACCTGGATGGATGAATCATTTGGCGAAGCTAAACAAACTGTTAAAGCAAGTTGACTTAAAAGTGCATTGAAATTCTAGAGCTGCTAAAATGCAATGGCAAAAGCCATAATAAACAACAACAACAACCATAATAATAATAAATATATATGAGTGTGTGTGTGTATGATGTCAGCAATTCGCATTTCTCTCTCTCTCTCTCTCAGTTGTCGTCGTGTGGGCGACAAGTTCAATTTCATTTCATTTAACGCTGACAAGCGCCAGCGAGTAGCAAAACACAAAGAAATGTTTATAAATATGTATATATGTGTGTGTGTGTGTATATTTTCTTTTTCATAAGTAATTTACAATAATTGTTAACGATGACGTTGCTTGTGGCGAGGCCAATTTAAATGCAAATAATTTTGTAAGAAAATTTACATGGCTTTAAATTTGAATATAATTACTCAAATTAGACACAATAGCTGAAATGGCCTGAAAATGAAGCAAAGCCCCCAGACACGCCCATTTTGCCCACATTATTGCTCACTTGCTGTTGTGCTGTGTGCTTTCTACAAACTCGCACACACACACACATACCTATTTAGTTTTGCAATGAAAAAAGTTCAACAAACGCAAATTGTGCAAAATCAAAACAAAACAAAAATGGCATAGCCAATTGTTTAAGTAACTTGTAACAGTAGCAAAAATACAATTTATTTACCATTGCATTAGAGGCAAGCAGACAAATGTTGTAGTTGTTGTTGTTGTTCGCTAGGCCCCTCCTGTTGGCAACATGCGACACAGCACAGTGGGACATATTAGAGTTAGTTGGCAAGTTAATTGAAAGAAATAAAGAAATCTGATTTTTAGATCAACTTTTCCCAACTTTGAAGTGACCTAAGTGTATTAGGTTCATATCCCCTGAAATCAGAGGACGCAAACACTTTAAAGTATTTTAACTATGGCTTAAAATGTTTGTTGCTTAGTCTCAGTCTCATCTCTCTCGCACTAACTCTCTTCGCTTACGCTATACCAGCAATTGTCAACGAGAGCGAGGCGAAACAGTGAGAGTGAAATGGCTTCGATCTGACCGCATTGAAGGCTAGTCAGCGACTGAAGGACTGTTTACTCTCTTGGTCTCAGCGTTTGGCTCGTGTATGTGTAAATAGCGAAATGTTTTTGGCCAGTGGGGGCATCCATGGGGGCATCCAGTGACAATCTAGAGCAGCGCGGGCGAAAAAGGGAACGTGGAGCAAATGACGCCTTTCGCTCTTGGTCTCACTCCAGCCTCGCTTCATGAGTCGAATTTTCGGCCCCGTCCGTGCGTCTAGAGCTACTTAACAGTGAGCGCGATGACAGCGACAGGGACCATTTAAAATATCTAGACAGCACGTTTGCTTAGTCGAACCAAGTTTAGTTTCAGACTAGACTAGAAACGACTTCCTCACAAACTCGAACCGTCTGAACCCTGTCTCACTCCAACCCATCAGACATGCTTTTGCGCCAACAAAATACAACCGGGACAGAGCAAGACAGGGTGAGGATCGAACCTGAGCGCCATAGCAGCGCAGCTGACAGCGAAAAGGGACAGGGCAAAGGTGCTATCTTTACTTCTCTCATTTGTGACAGCGAACCTGCTGTGCAAAGACCGATTCAATTTCCGCTTGTTCTATTTTTCGGTCTTTTATGTGTGCAGAGCTGTGTGAAAGTACATATGTGTTGATAATTGTTGACGAGCTCTGAATTGTTTGAAATATATTCGCAGATTTAATACTTTAATTTACTTTATTTCGACGGTGAAACTATTGCAAAAAGCAGATTTAAGCTCATTTTTTTAAACGGACCATCATTAATTTATAGTGCTAATTGCGACGAAATTATCGATTACTAATCGATTACTTTCGAAAACAAACCGGGCTGGCTAAATGCTTAGAAAATGGCCGATTCCAGTGCGAGTCAAGGCACTTGATCACCAGAGCTCGTAGGGCATAGAAAAGACAGCAGATGTAGTTAGCATACGTATGGAGTCGCAGTGCCAAACAAAGTTCTTGTATATCTTGAAAAGTCAATACTCTACGGTCCAGTCGGGTTTATCTTTGATAGCCAATCCATCCCAGACTTGTAATATCCTACGAAGCAGTCATGCATCCACCTTGTTGTTGTATATCTTGGACGTTTCGGAAGGTCAGTTCTACCCAGACAACGACCACAGAAGGAGCCAGACGATCGATGACAATCCCGGTTCCCCGCGCCTCCTAGAATTCAGATTAAGGGAACACATTGCAGCCTCTGGCGGTGTTTAGGGTATTTAGTTGCATTAACCATCACTGTAAGAAATCAAAAATTTCTGTAAGCCTGGAGCACTGTGAACTAGACCACAGTTGGTGGTCAGTCCTTTCCCCATCGAGGTGGTTAGTAACTCCCGTTCACTACTTTATTTTTACTTCATACACTACAAACTGCTCAATTGCAGCAAAGATAGATTTTGTCCTTCGAAGTTAATCCTTATCAATCAAATTAATGCTATAGAGAGAAAAAATCTGTTTTTGGAACTATCGGAACCTTTTCAGTATTTAATTCTGTTAGGTATTTTATCTATAAGCTTTTTACCTGACTGATTGAATTCTAAACAACTAATTTTTAGATGTGCAAAAAATTTGAAAATACTTAATAAAATGTAGTAATAGAAAACTCACTCCTTTTGCTGGATTAGCAAAACTTAGTATCATCGGATTGTTAAACTTACCTGCAAGAAAATTAGAAAAAAGAAATACACATTAGTACAATTGGTAGGTATAAAAAAATAATGGCACTAATGGTGTATAAAAGCAGCAAGCAAACAAAAACGTTTGGAAATCTCGATGCCAATTAATCAAAATAAGGTAAAATTAAGTATTTCCTTTATAATTAGATATTCGATCACGTCTGTTTTTAACAGATCTAGCCAAATATGGCTATGCTACCTGCTCACTAAAATAACACTTAGACCAAAGACTTTAGAATATGAAGATGAGTAAAGCCATACGATTTTTTTGCACACGATTTTTTCGTGCTGGCTCCAGAGCGGCTCCAGACTCTCTTGAAATTTTGTTTAAAAGCCAGAGAGAGAGCGCTCTAGAGCCGCATACAGCGACAGCCAACGACTGTATGTGTGCACACGCTTGTTCGTTGTGTTAACTCACAGAAGCAAGTGCATTCTATTTAGGATACAGTGCGATTTTCGTCGCCACCAAAAATCTTGCTGCATACTGCAAAACCAATGTATGGCCGTTCGGCATCTTAGAGATTATATTGGTCTTTGGTCAGACTCACTCACTCTCGCAACCGAGCACTTGATTTTGTTTTTCACGAGGTTTCTGTTTCATAGTTCTCGATGAGATACAATTGTTCTGTCTTACGATAACAGCTTGATGGGGATAATTTCATTTGGCAACTGAGCAAAACGTCCAATTGTCCTTTTTGTTGTTGTTGCATTTCATTGCAGGCAAAGCGTAAAAGAGGAAGAGGATGACATAGCACACAAGCACGCATACACACTTGCAGTTTACTGAGGCACATGCTCAACACACATACATGCGCAAAAGACACTTCCTCTAGATTCTGCACAGCATACTGTCTCATTGAAACAAATGCCAGAGGTAAAATGTCATTTCGCTTCCGTGTCTATCCACATCATTATTATTGAAATATCTCGCTTAAATCCTCTAAAATCTTTTTCAAACATGATATTTACATGGCTATGAATAGGTTTAGTTCCACTGTGCTATACCACCGGCAGCCAGTTGCCAGATGATCACGACAGCCACCGGCCAGGGGGCGTTGATAATGAAGATGATGTTGCAAAAAGAAATAAAGAAGGAAAGAAGCAAAAAACGCCTGTGTGACGGTCGTGCACCTTCTGCTGCTGGCAGTTAAGGCACTGGAGTGGGCGTGACCGGGTTGCATTTAAAACTGAAAGCGAAGTCATAGCTTTCATTTTCAACGCCGTTGCAGTTGGGCAATTTTTACGTTAAAAACTAATTAAAAAAAAAATTTAAAACTACACACTTGAAATTTGTTCTCACGCTAAGTAAAGTTGAAAATATTAAACACGCTCACAAAATTTTAAATACAATACGTTATTTTTGTGTTTTATTGTTTTTTCACCCACTTGGCGTCAGAAACGTGCCAAGAGCGGGCCCCAAAAAGAAACAAAATTAATATGCAATTAATCGCGCACAACAAGGAACATGTCGCCAATATTAACAACAATTGCTATCTACGTGCAGAGAAGAAGGCAAAGTCAAAAACTGAAAAAAAAACTTGTTGCGATAAGCATCGAAAAGGCAACAGCTGAAAAGTCACCTACTCACAAGACAACCCAATTTTAAGTAAGCCGAAAAACAACAAGTAAAACGCGATTGCCGCACCCTGAAATGTGTCAAAGATCAACTGACAAAAATTGTCGGACATTGTCGAAGCGATGGCAGCAAAAGCAATAAGCCAAAAGCAGATGACGGCCACAGAGCGGGAGGAGGATCAGGAAACCCGAAATGCAATTGAAAACGAAACTCAAATGGCTAAAATAGCCACAAAAAAAAAAATAAATAAAAATAAAATCCGTGAGAATAATAATTAAAATCTTGATTTTTTAGGCAAATCTCATATGAAATTTGTGTACTTTTTTTTGCAGTTGGTCAGTGGGTGTATGGGGGGGAAACAACTTAAAGGTTGAGCTTGGGCGTGCCATGAAATAAATTAAACAAATGATTATTTAGAAATAACAAGAAAAACAGGTGCGCCTCAAACTAATGTAATAGTTATTCAGGTTAAGATTGGTTTTGTACTTAAAACGAGATCTGCTCCATGGTACTTTTAATTGAATTACGAGCAAAAAGTTTTCCAAATGTCAGCATACTATTTTGTGCAAGACGGCAAACTGGTTCTAAACCAAACCCCAAGAAGAACGGGTCCTTCAAATTAACCCTCTTCTTAAAAAAAAAAAAAAAAAATTTAACTTCCTTAATAATGAAAAATCTTCTTCGTGGTTCTAGTACGATTAAGCAATTATCATTGACCTCTGAAAAGACCACATGGGAGCATTGCGGTATGAGACAGCCAGGACAAATGGTCACAGAAGAAATGCCATCATTTTTGGAGACCACTCAACTAGCATTGTTCAAAGCAGCGAAATTTGAATTTGTGGGAACAATCCAACAACTACAGAAAAAACAAAACCCTATCAGCAAGTTGCGCACACAGCGCTGTCTGCTTGTACAGTCTGGCGTCGGTACGAATGGATTTTGTTTGCACTTGTTGCGCCGTCTGCAAGAGAGCCAATTTCTTATGCCTCTGAGCGACTGCCAGTTACCGTTTGCCAATTCTGTCAGCACGACGTATAATTCGTCATCATTGTCGTTGTCCAGCACCCAAATTCAGTGATGTACATTAGGTCGGACCCCCTGCGCACTGCGCAGTTTCGATATTCCCAATCGGCGTTGATTGCGATGACCCAAAGTTGTATCTGGTGTATCGAACCGACATGGTCGCCTTCAATTTCCTGATGTAGTATGAACCTTCTATCGAAAGCTATCAAAACAGTATGTAACGATTGAGTGGCCATGGTTTTTGTGTGTGTTGTAGCCCTCTGATTCGATCAATTCTGGCACTTCAGGTTGCGCTACCTTATAGTTATTCTATAATGGGTCGGACCTGCATTATATCAACAAAGGTTTACAAAATGCAGTATATTTTATAGAGAATTTAATAAAAAGATTTGATGAGCCAGCAGAGGTTTCAAAGTTTCCGATATTTGAACTCAGATCGCTGGATTTTAAGTCCAAAGTGCTAACCATTACATTACCAAAGAACATTTTATATACATGACACAATAACAGTTCGGAAATAAATTGGAAACTTTAAAACCTCCGCGAGCCCATTAAAACTAAAAACATCTCTTTTTGGATTTTCGTTAAATTCTCTAAAAAGTATACGAATTTTTTTAACCATGTGTTGCAAAGAAAGTCCGGTCTAATGTACATATATGTAGCAGTGGAACAGGGCTATACGACAGTTGTTCAAAAGCATTCAGCTTCCTAAGTGGTTCAAAAAGTGTTTCTATTCATATGAGAATAGGCCTTAAAAAACTTTTAAACAAACAGACATAAAATGTAATGTCTACACTCTGATTTGGCAAACTACCGAATAGTTAACGAAAATACTTATTCCGATAGTTCTTTGAAGTCGCCTGATGGGTGGGTGACATATCAAGTATAAACTCTGATATTGCTGTGAATAATAACAATAATGAAGATGATCTATTAGAATACAGATTGACATTTTGAAGAACCTGTTAAACTGGATGTCTACACTTCTGAACAAAAATCTGTTAATATTTTGATTGGAAATGGAGTCAAAAATCTATGTATCGAATCAAAACCTTAGGTTTGATAAGTACAAGAACTGGTCCGCGAACTTTGTAATGGGTAACCGGAGGAACGAACCTTCATTTTTCAGCTTTGCTGCCTTGAATTAGTGCGTCAATCTATCTAAGCCAACTCATCCGAGCATCCGAATTACAGTAACACGTCCAAATGATACAATTTTTTTGAATATTGACTGAAAAATAATCTTTTTCTTTTATTCCTGGAAGTCGAACTAAACTTAGTCAACATTATTTGTAAAGTGACAAGAATAAGACCGGCTGCTAGATTATATGAAAGGAAAACCGTATGCATTAAATCTACTTTACTTTGAGCAAGCGGTTTCAAATCGCTCAATTTTCTTCAACTAATCTAGAAGCCGGGGCATATTTGTGCCCCTTCACATATAAATTCAAACAGCTTTAATTTAAAATGAAAACCTAAAGAAGACGTTACAAACGTCGAAACGCGTAGGAGAAAAATTGAAATTTTTTATTCTCATGAACCACAACGGCTAGAACAACCCACACAAGGTAACTTATTAAACCAATAGAGATTTTTGGGACACACCCAAATATAATTTGTAAACTTTAAAACTGGATTAAAATTGCATTTGTAATTTGTTATCATATAAAATAAACCATATATTTTTAAAATTAAATCACTAAATTACTATCTTTAACTACCAGCTATAAATATTAGTCATGCGTTTATTTAAATCTAAATTTGGTCACTAAAGAAACCGGTTTTTGCACAAAATTGTGCGTTTTTTTTTATTATGGTGACATCGTACACTCGCACAACTATTGCACAAAAAAACGTGCCTCGCATGACACACAGAAAAAAATACAAACAAAAACTCGCACACAGATGAACGCCCGCTTACCACACGCCACGTTTGTTGCACTTTAAGGTAAATGCACTTTACTATCTGCCTGCCACCTGTCAAACAGTTAGCCAAACAAATGCCGCCGCCCGTTGATGAAATATTTGCGACAATTTATGAATTTTAATTAAGCATCCGTGAAAAACTTTCAATTTTCAATTATGCAGCCGAAAAAACATTTGCATATTGATTAAAATATGCTGATAAAACTAAAAACGTAAAGTTTGCTTAAATTGAAATCTTTGAGCAGCACGAAAAAAAAAAAATTTGTGGCCAGACAGTCACTCGACTCTCTGCCCAGCCATTCAACTGTCAATTTCTAGTTAGCAAATTGCCAGAGGCAGCCTGGCAACTACAGAGATAAGTAAAAGCAACAAAAACTAAAAAACCAAACGGATGCAGAATATGTTGGGGGGAAAAAAACCAAATAGCAGAATGAAGCCTTGAACGTGCCTGGCATTTCATGGTTCGGAGTGAATTGAAAACAAAGCTATGGACACGGACACTCACTCTAGAGACGCCTATGCTTGGGCGGTTCGACAAAAAACAAAATAATTAAAAATTTTAAAATCTGCCTCCATTAAACCCCTTTATGCAAGGATTGTCATTTATATGCCTAAGCTTTTGGTGTGACCATGAGCGATTTTAGATTTCTATTCCACGCAGCTGGTCACACTTAAAGTAACGAGGAAATTGTGGATGTGTGATGTAAATCAAAGCCTTATCCGAAATGCATTTCAAATTTATTTTTATTTTGCAAAAGTCAACTCAATTAGCGAAGGCCACAAATTAAGCCCCCCAAGTAAAGAAAACAAGGCCCAGTCATTGATAAAGGAATCAACATTGTTGTATATACTCGCACATTCAAGTATTTTGCAGTGATCAGCAGCAACACACTAGAACCAACGAAAGGGGCAATCGCTTAAATAAACACTGCTTAGTAGCTAATGAAAGGCATTCTTTCTTATTGTGCAGTATTTGCAAATAAAATTTGAAAGAACCATGTAAATGAAAGTCAAAGTTGAGTGTGTGCGTGTTGATAAGACCCCGATTCCGATTTCGATTCCAATGTTTGCCCAAGTGCCCAGCGAGCAGCCCATCCATCCAGCTGCATATGAATAAGCTGATAAACAAAAAGCAACGCTGATTATTAAGAAGCCTTGAGCCTGAAATTGGTTTGAGTTTTACATATGACAGCTGATCTTTCCAAGTGACCCACTTAGGCAACAACAACAACATTACAAACAATACTTTCGTTTTCACAGACCCCAACCAACACAATGCAAGTCTTTTGTCTTCTCTCTCTTGAGTTTTGTTTAAGTTTGTTTCATAAATATTTGCAGTAACTTTTAAACTGTTTTTTTGTTTTTTGTTTTTAGAAAGTGCGTAAGTTTTAGTAAATAAATTACACAGTCAAGTCAATAAATTAAGCGAAAAGCAAAGCACGAAATGCAAACTCAGCTCAAAACTACTTCTACTAAGGCGAATGAACGCACAATGTGCGCTGGCAATGCACTTTGCCAAGGACAGATTCATTGAAAATGTGCAAAACTGTGACTAGTTAGTGCGAATCGCGGGAAAAATCCACGCCAAGCGGCCTGATATAAAATATTGTATTTTATATATAATTAATAGAATTACACGGCGAATGCGCCGTATTGACAGTGAAATCGTAGACTTTAGGGGCCGCTACTGCTCACTGAATGGAAGAGAAGGTGGAGTAAGCTTTATATAGTTTAATGCCCGCTGAAACAAAGCACAAGGTTGCCCCAGCAGAAAGAAGAACGAACAGCAACAATAATGATGAAGGGTGAAGACTTAAGAACTCTAGGAAGTGACCATACACGAGGCAGCAGCAGCACAACCAAGGATGGTTGCGTGTCAAAAGCACAAAAATTATAATAAGATTCTATATGCACGAGTAATACTCAGCGTGTGTGGTAGCATTTAGTTGTAGCTTGATCGAGAGAAGTTAAATAAATAGGGATGCAAAATGTTTTAAATTTAGTAAATGATTTGAATTGATGGCAGTGTCTAACTTGATTATTACGAAACCAACACGAATAAAACTCAAAACTTCGATATTATTAAATACGAAAAGACCGTAACCAACCGAAACATTGTTTACAGAAAGAAAAAACACTGAAACCGTACTTGAAAAGGGACTTGAAGGATAAAAAGGGTGATTTTTTAGCTATTATCTTTTTGGCAACACTGGTTTAAACAGCTCACGCACGTTTCGTGTTTTGTTTCACTGTCAAACATCTTCAGTTTGGTCTATAATTTAACCATGAATCGTCTTACAAACGAACAACGCTTGCAAATTATTGAATTTTATTATCAAAATGCGTGATCTGTTAAGAAAGTTCATCGCCCGCTTCTTCTATTTTATGGTCAGTTTAATCGATGGCCCACTGAAGCGGCTATTCGGGCTATTGTGATCAAATTTCGCACCAAATTTACATTGTTTGACATTAAACAGACCAACACGCTTACTAGAGTGCGAACTGAAGAAAATATCGCAGCTTTATCGGGCCAGTGTTAATGATGACCATCAATTATCGATTCGTCGCCGTTCGCAGCAATTGGGCCTCTGTTACTCAACAACGTGGAAAATTTTGCGGAAGGATTTAGGTGTGAAGCCTTTCAAAATACAGCTGGTGCAAGAATTGAAGCCGAACGACCTGAATGGGCTCTTGGAAAGTTGGCCGAAGATCCACTTTTTTACCGAAAAATTGTGTTCAGCGACGAAGCTCATTTTTGGCTCAATGGGTACGTAAATAAGCAGAATTGTCGATTTTGGAGTGAATATCAGCCAGAAGCATTGCAAGAGCTACCAATGCATCCAGAAAAAGTCACAGTTTGGTGCGGTTTATGGGCTGGTGGCATCATTGGACCGTACTTCTTCAAAGATGATGCGAATCGTAACGTAACTGTGAATGGTGAGCGCTACCGTGAGATGATATCCATTTTTTTTTCCCAAAATACAAGAGCTTGACTTGCATAACAGGTGGTTTCAACAAGACGGTGCCACATGCCACACAGCACGCGCAACAATGGACTTATTGAGAGGCGAGTTCGGTGAACATTTTATTTCACGTTCGGGACCGGTCAATTGGCCGCCTAGATCGTGCGATTTAATGCCTTTAGACTATTTTTTGTGGGGCTATGTTAAAGCTCATGTCTATACAGACAAGCCCGCTTCAATTGACGCATTGGAAGACAACATTGAAGCATTTATTCGTGTGATACTGGCCGAAATGTTGGAAAGAGTATGCCAAAATTGGACTAAGCGGATGGACCATTTGAGGCGCAGTCACGGTCAACATTTGCATGAAATAGTCTTCAAACATTAAATTATATGGACCATACTATCGATTCAAAGAAAGATTTCATTCATTTTTCTGAATTTTATGTTTTTTTTTCGAAAAACTTTTCTATAGCTTTTAAAAAATCACCCTTTATATATACAAGAAATCTAGTACTGTTCCAACGGATTTTTAATGGTACAGTTGATGTTTTGTATAGTGGAATCGCCAAATTATACACTTTTGCAATTGCTAGATGTGTATAAAGCGAACATTTTCTTAATTCTGTGTTCAATTTAGAAGTTGTTATTGAAATTTGATTTATTTGTTCAATGTGTCCAGAATCGGGCACTGCTAGCATTCCGAAGATTGAACTCTCACTTCCGACTGTTAAATTTTCTATCGTTTCTCTTGGACTTGTGGTTTCTTTCTTATCTATCTAGTGCAGCTATAGTCACCGGTTGCCCCCAAAGGCCGAAGACATTTCGCTTATTACACATACACGGGTCCGAATGCATGACTAACGAATACCGAAGATAAGGCTGACTAGCTTTTGATGCGGTCAGGTCAAAGCTAGCGCACAGCGCTCACCAAAACACTCTGACTTTTTGGCCAACGCTCATCTAGTGTCATTCTAGCTTGGACCGGTGCAAAAAGTAACAAGTAAGAGCGTTGCAGTCGAGTGGACCGACTCCGAAATTTCCTATTCAATTTAGACAGGTCTGTTACCGTGGTCGATTTCGATCAATCGATCGATTTGCGAAATCGGAATTGTTGAATGTTTCGGTTTCCACAAAACAGATTATGTCATTCGGCAGTTAACTTTAGTAACCCATTTATCTTCATTCGACACTGTTAATGGCAAAACGATTTGGACAAATTCTTTAATAGCTCTTTGGAAATCAAAACTCAACAATTCCGATAAATCGAATTGGGAAACGACGGTAACAGTCCTGATTGATTTGGTTCAAGCTCCCAAAAAGGCAAACCGAATAGGATTTGCAGGACTCTGTTGCCCAAAATATACCAATTATTTTTTTAATTGAATAAATTTTTTTAACTAAAAATAAAGACAAAAAGGCATCTGAGAGAGCGAAACTTTTTTACTTTAGCTTTATATTGAAATCCATTTTAAACAACTTAAATTTAAGCTCAATCAACATTTATTTAAATGAAAATTAAAATTTAAAATGCGTTCTCATGTCACGACCCACCTTTTACGTGCGTATTTTATTTTATTTTATTTTTGGCTTGCTTACATTTCTACAAATTTGGTGAGTTCAACTCAAATTTAATTTGACAGTCAAACCGTAATGAACGACTAAAAACCTGCACACAAATGGCAACAAAAAAACAAAAGCTTTTTATGGACAAAAAATTGACAATTTGTGCAGGCAATGCAAATGAAAATGTTGACAAATAAAACGAAACATTTTTATAATAATTGAATTTGACACAATATATGAAATTAAAAAAAAAAAAAACATACAAACACAATGCGAAATAATTATGCAAAAATGCAGTGGGTTTTGTTTAATTGCAGTTGCAGGACGACGTGGATTAAGTCAGAGGAGCAGCAGCCACAACAGCCAGCAGCAGACAGAGAGCAAACAAAGCTGAAATTGCCAACGTTGACAAAACAAGCCATAAAATTCTGTTGGCCCAAAGGATGAGGTGGAACAAATGAAACAGAACGAGGAGAAATTGAAAAATAAAAGTTACGTATTAAGCCAGACCAGACCAGACCGTGCAAGGAACCACGGTCTGAAGTCTGATGAATGAAATGTCGTCTCGTGGACGCAGGAAGGGCAACAAACAGTTGATCGCGTAATTAGCGCCGTCTGAGTGTGTCCCTCCACTTTGTGACACAAAGCATTTAAATAATTTGTTGCCTAGACGCACGACTTCATAAATCAGGGAGAGAATAAATTCCCCCCAAGGTAAAACAAAAATTAAAATTGATAGCTGGCGTTTAAATATTTTATCGATTTTATATGCGCTCAAGCTTTTGGTTCTCACATTATATCTTGGGGTAGCAAGGCGAGCATATTTTATAATTTATCTGACTCGGAGTACAACTTGACTGCAATCTAAGCCGCTTAAGTAAAGTGAGCAAACCAAAATTCTTAAGCGCCAACCAAAGACGATGCGCTGATGAGCCAGCCAAGTTAAACAAAAGAAGAGTCCCTCCTCGCGTCCAAACGAGAAGTAGGAGCAAAAAGCGCCGCCTGCTGTGCAGGAAGCCTTAGCAAGAGCTTAAACTTGAAAAGGCATTAAAAGCCAAGTGCAAAAGACGGGCAACATATTTAAGCAGTTTTATGCCTCAAGTACACTGAGAGAAAATGTTTGCTGACAAGCAAGCAGAAAATATAGATTTACGGAGAATAAAATAAAAATTTTTTAATTTTAAAACGAGCTGAATCCGTTTCTCCCTCTGTTGCTGTGTCATCTCTTCCGAAAGTTCTAAAGTCCAAGTTTTTGGTGCACATTTGTCGGAACCGGCCGTATCGGATGACTTTAGCATTTAGCTAGGATCGGTCGAAAATGTAGTTTTTGTGAGAGTATTTATAATTGTTCTATTCCACCAAGTTTTTTGAAAATCGGGTAACTATATAGAAAAGCTGCCATACAAAAGATAGGCCTGAAAAAAAGGCTTAGTAAGGAAAACTTTTATCTGATCAGTTGAACAATTTTATTTTTTTGATTTTGGTCAAAGCTGATGAATTTTGAATACGAATATTGTATAGCTGCCATATAACAAGCTGGCCAGCAAATGGTTAAAGTAGTGGCGCCATCTATTGCTAATTTTGGAAAAAATCACAGGTAAGAATGCTCGACGAAAATTAGTTATAACCTTAATTTATTTAAATTATACAAACTGAGAGGGGCCCCTGTAATTTCGAAAAAACGTCATTACACAGTTTTTTAGTTAGATGGTTCGTACTTTTTGGAGACAGTGATAAAGATCGGATGAACGGTTCTCAAGTTATGAGCAAATAAGTCCAATACACCCTCTTCCCACCCCACTCCACAACCAACACCGCATTTCATTCAACAAAGACAAGATAGGGAGAGAGAAACTGATGAGCGTATAACAAATCAACAAAAATACTGCATGATACCCGCGTGACTCTTTGGATCAGACAGGTACAGAGTATTTTATAGTCGAACTTGACCGAATTTCTCACTTGTTTTTTGTTTTCCAATCATCATCAAATCAAGTTTATGCGTCCCTTTTGCACTTACACAAGGCATAATGCTGACCCTTAACTTCATGATTTTCCGTCGAACAGTAGTTTTTCGAAAACGGTAGCGTTTTTTTTCTTGTGCAAACCAGACCGTTTTCATCACAACTGTAGATCTGTTTCGGTAAAAAACCCATTCTCGGAAATCTATTTGAAATCGTTTGTAAATGTAGCAGCTCTCTTAGCATACCAGAAATCGTCCAAATTCTTGGCGTTTTTCTTCGTGTACATTGAGTTATCTATTTAAAACTAATGCTTTTACTTTAAGAATCTTGTTTGAAACCAATAGTAAAAGCCATGCATCAAGCTTAGGATTTTTTTAGGGCTTCAATCGTTTGATTTTTTTTTATTAACATACGCTAATCTCTCTGAAAATAACTATTTTAACGACTGCTGAATATGCTAATCACAATAGCAAATATCTTCAAGGCCAGAACTGAGACGCTTAAGCTTGGGTACCAGTCACATTTTGCAAACGAGAACTGCGCGTTATGCAACTTGTGGGTGCGTGAGGATATCCTTCATTTTGTGCCAATTTTATTTTGGAAATTATGTATTTGTAGGTGAAAATTATAATTTTTTACACATTAAGACTGGAAAAAAACACAAATTTAATTGTTTGCTGATCAAGGTAACAAAACCTAAATTTAGCAACTAATTAAAATTCATGAATAATTCAACTTTTCAAGCACAATTACTAAATAATCACCCTTTACAGTTACAATTATCTAAGTAATTGTAAAAGTAATTAGATTTTGTAATATTTACTGAATAAACGTAATTCCAAGTTACAATTACGATTATTAAATAATGGTAATCAGGAATTGTTTTCAATTATGTGAAAAATGGTAATGGTAATGGTAATTCAAGTTTACAGCTCTGGATAATAGCATGACAGTTCTAAAAAAAAATAGTCCAATATGCTTGATTACAATCGGAAGGTGGAAGATCCACTATTCCGTGACGAGCGGGGAAGGTGGGTGGAGTAACCTGAAGAGAGTGAAGCATCTGGCTATTCTACAGATGCATAATGTAAACAGTTAAGATGTTGTATATTAAATGTAAAATAATTTATAAATGTTTTAAAGTCCTTGATCCAAGTTTGTTATATGTATTAATGTAAAACTAGAACATAAGTCTTTTTTTGTACACTTTGTAAAAATTTTTAGGCTGACTGCTAAACAAAGCCAAGCGGCTAAAGAAATATATACTACTACTACTACTTATTAACATACGCCTTTGAGGCGAATTCTTCCAAGATTGCCTTGTTGTAGCTTCTACACATCAGTGTTGGTGTGTGACCATTTTGGAGTCCATTAAAAATCGGTAATTTTGTTTTTAAAGAAATTGATACATTTCCATTTCTTTACGGATTTACGGAAGATTAGAAAATTTAGAATCAAACAAGTAAGAGCGTTGCAGTCGAGTGCCCCGACTCCAAAATACCCTGTACAATTGAGACAAACATACAAACACACACACATACATGAACGCGCGCACACTGACTGTGAAATAGGCACAGCTCTGCAACAAATAAACTTGGAAAAAAATTTATGAATTAAAAAAAATTATTTAAAATTAGTAAAAAATAAATAAATTACAAAAATTTTAAAACATATTCGAATTGAAAGAATATGGGATATAAGAACCTAAACTTTTTTAGCTTATTTAATATTAAAAATAAAATAATAAAATCTATTTTTTATAACCTCAAATACAGAATGTTCGTTTATCGATTTAAAACTTATTTCAAATCGTAATTGTAAATAAAGATTTGCTAAATATTTGCCAACGAGGTGAAAAAAATGAGCACCTAACGGGCTTTTAAGATACTTTTTGGAATCACAGCTTTTTAATTTAGGGCAAAATGAGCAATCTGATAGCTGTTGCTGATAGATTCCCCAACAAGTCTCCAATTCAAAAAGAAGTGTACTTAAAGTTTATCCAGACTTTCTAAATATTTAACCAATTTTTCTAGTGTATTCTGTTTTTTGCATACATTCATCTTGGCCACTTAACCTTTTCGGGCGGCAGCAAAAACTTTGGCAGTTCAATAAAAATAAACTTTAAGAAAAAATAAAAATTTCAATTAAAAAGTTTTTACTTGCACACGCTTGCACCTTCGTATGCTCTCCCCCTTCTTATACCCATTCCCAAATTTGTGGTTTCAGTTACGCTTCGACTCTTTTATTTTTTTTCTTTGTGTGGAAACTTGTAAGAGTTCCAACTTACACAGCTTGCAAATGCTGTGCATAACTGTAAATAAGGCAAAAGACTTTTGTGTGGCAAGGAGCAATGTCAGGGACAGACGACAAAAAAAAAAGCCAACCGCCGACATCGTTTGCGGTTGCCTTGTCTGTCCTGGCTGCGTGCCCAAAACTCTTCTTGGCTGGCTTACTTAGCATGTAAATAATGTGCACGAAATTATGAATGCAGCTAATTAGCAGGCACAGCCCAGACGAGCGATGCTCTAAAGGAGCAACAACCAACTAGTATAGTGGTCCTGCTGGTCTGTGCGCCTTTTGTTGGTGCATGGCGTTGCATATTCATTATGTCATTGAACCATTAAATTGCGCTTAAATGTACGCCATGTTTACGATGCCATGGGGAGCGTTTAACTTAAAGCGTCGACAAATAGTGCAGAGACCTCCACAAGAGCTCAGACAACACATTCCACCCACCTGAACTGAAAGGTAATAAAGAAAAAACAAAGTTTTTTTTTGTGCTACTTGCTGCGATTTATTACCACCACTTAAGACGTTTGCCAGGGGGTCGAAAGATTTCGCTAAAGTCCACTTGACTTACCTGCAAAGAAATAAAGAAGCATAAGAAATGTGAAGAATTAGTATTCAGCGGGTTGCGAAAGATAAAAAAACTAATAAAATTCGAACAAATATTCTCAGCAATTTTTTAAAAGCAAATCTTTTTCACATGCGCAGGGTTTTATTTGTATTATATTATGGTGAGCAATATCGGGTTTTAAAATTTTTCAAAACTTGATTCAGTAGGGCATTATTTAGCAAAGAGTTGAGAGTTCGTTTCCCCTTCGCTTAATGTTCGCCAAATGTTTGCTAAATGTTCGTTTTTGTCCCAATTCGACTTCTAATCCGGTTTGTAAGTTAAGTATGCTAAATCATTATACGATTTTTAAAAATTCTCCATTACTGACAGTTAAAGACCAATAGGTGTGCATATTAAGGTTCTTGTTTTAATCCCAGTTTAGTTATACTGGGTCTTCTGTACATTTGTATAGAATCTAATGGGTAATGACTCAGCTCAACCATCTTAATTTAAATATACATATCTGCTCCTTAAATTAATTCATCTAAACAAAAGCATTTAAATTATGAGCATTTCTTTAGCTTTGTCAAGACTCCCCCCTGATGAGGGTGCGAAAAATGGCATTTTTAAAAAGTTTTAGTTTATGACAATTCTTTTCACTTTTTAATTGCATTGAAATCATGAGAAGAAAAAAAATAATCTGAGATTACTGTGAATGTTTATGGGCCTTGCCAGTTGAAATGGCGATAAGACCCTGAGACAGGGCATAAGATGCACAATGAAATGCCATTGAACAACAACAACAACAAGAAAAACAGATGCTACCTTAAGATTGAGGCGCAGAGTTACAATGCCAGCAGCAGCAGCCTCAAAAAAAAAATATTCCAAGGCTTTTTGTAAAATGAATTTTCGCTTTTTTTATCGCGTGCATAAACAAAATGCGGGACTTGTTCCAAACTCCGCACAGACTTTCAAGTTTAGCAACAAAGTCATGCAACATGGTCAGTGGTTGACAGGACATTTCCCAGGTTTTCCAGGTCAACATATAAATTTATCTAAATATTTGCATAAAGGTACTTTCTTTCACTTGATGTGTTATTGATATAAATCGTTAATAAAACTTTATCGATCCAAAGAAAAATAAACGAAAGTGTAGCCGAGTCCCCGCAATAAATGTTGCATTTTATTATAATTTTTTGGCCTTTTTTTTGTTTTGTTAACTCGTTGTCAACGTTGTACACCGACGACGATGCATGAAAGTGAAAGTTGGCTTTTTAAAGGCGCACACATGCGACAGGCTCTTCATATCTCTCTCATATCTTTTCAATTTTGTCTCTAGTTGTTTTAAGTTTTAATTGAATCACCAGCTTATAAGGAGGCGGCAATGTTATTGCCGCTTCTTTTTTCTTTTGCTTCGATTTTGAAAACGTTTAACATTTATTTTTTAATTGTTACTGGCGCCGTCGCCTGAAGTTCAATAAACTTGCCTCGCCATGTTTGTTTTTTTTTTTTTATTGTAACATGTTGCAATAGATACGTTGCAATTTTTATTTCTTTAGCTCGCTCGCCTTTCAAACAAGCCGCCAGCCATGAAGCCAGTTATTGCCGATCCATCGACCAGCAGCAAGCAGATCATTGCCAGAGCTCATTGCCCCAAAACGGGAGTGTGAGTGAGTTGTTGTTGCTGTTAATTATTATATCGGTGATTGGGTTGTTGTCCATATTGCACACACATACACACACAGGGACACACACTCACACAATTATGGCGTGAGAAAGTTTTGTGGGAGTGTAATCAAGTTGGTGTAATTGAGACTTGCACTTTGGAGAGATGTTTACCCAAATACTGCCATTACACAGTTTGGATAGTGTGCGGAATGCAACAACTGAGAAGCTACAAAAGCTGCATTAACAAAGCGTTCTGCTACTTAAGCATTTTTGACTGCTTTTAAAACGATTATTTCCACTTTCAGTCTAATTATTAACTATTTTGTTGGCCAAGTTTTAATTGTTGTGAATAAACTGACGAAAATCACGAAGCAAGAGTGACTGAACAAGTCACTGAGTAAAGAAGTTACTGAGCAAGAGGGACTAAACAATTCAATGAACCAATCACCGAACAAGAGAGATTGAACTAGAGCAGTGTCCGGCACCGTTCAATTTTCTGTGTATACAAGTAGCGACATCCATCCTCTGTAGCACCGGCGTCGATACACAGACACTATACGAGCGTAAACTGCTCTCTTTTGCAATAACAAAACATGTGCTAACTGAGAGCGCTCTCGCGTGTCTGAACGCACACATGCAAAGGCAAAATAAGCATGTGTGTTTTGCCGGACACTGAACTAGAGTGACTAAGTAACTCTCACTGAATAAGACACACTGAAAAACAAAGACAGCAGGGCTGCAAACCTCCTAAAAATCGGAAGAGGTTCACTCCGGGGTTCGAACCCGCGAAACATTTTAAGTAAGGGTTCACGGAGCGGGTTCAGAAGGTCGGTGAACCAAGGTTCAGGTTCGAACCGGGGTTCAGGAATAATTTTGTTTAATCGCTAGTTCGGACAACATTATTTTTGGAAAATACTTAAAAATTTTAAGGGCGCGCGCACACATGTGACTGAATGATGAACTGACGGCAGAACTTAAGGCTGATCTTGACATATTACACCGCTCCGATCGTGCTAGCTACCTTTTAAAATCTTTAAAAATCAGTTGTAAGCACAATGATAGTTTTTCCAAAGCTTTAATAAATTCGAATTTTGAAGCAATCTTTAAATACCCAGAAAAGAATCAATGAAGTCGTTTACCGATTTGATATTTAGCACTTTTTCATTATTTTCTTGCTACTTAGAAAAATTCAATTTCATCAGAAGATGAATATGGTGAAGAATCATTCATGCTTTTATTTATTAGTTCCTTTTGAACAACAACACGTTTATAAGCTTGAATCCCAAGATTCAGTTGTAGAAATTGGGATTGAAAGGAGATTGAGAGGTTCAACTCCGAACCGGTTTTCAGCCCTGCAAAGAACAATTGACAAAGAAAATGCTTACTTGTTCTATTTAGTGAACAACTCATATTTGTTCACGTCATAAACAATAGAACTACAGCTCACTAAGATGCAACTGGAGGGAGAATACTCAATTTCAAGGTGGGACTAATCCCAAAAATAATTTCGGTTCCAGTTTGTCCCCAAATAAATATGGCAAAAATTTGTATATTTCTCTATTTTCAAAAGTTTTAAATAGCTAAAACTGGTGTGGGTCCTGAAGTGTATAAGAATGTCCTTTGGAGGAGGATAGGAAAAGACGTATATTTCCTGGGATTAAATCTATATTACATGTCGAGCTCAAATTAAGTCTCGATCATGTTTAAAGTGATTCTGCTTTAGAATTAAATTGAGCTCAAATATTTTAGGATCAAATTAATCCTTTTTTGATTGGGTCAAGAATAACCTGAATTAGATAATTACTGAAGATTAAAGGGGATAAAATTAATGTGTTCAGTAAGTGGCATAAAATCAATATTTTTCCACTCGGCTTAAGAATATCCTGGTTTATTCTGATTCATTACAGCTTGGGATCGATTTAAGCCATTACAAAATTGATGTGAAACATCATTGATGATTTGATTTTAGCGTCACGTGACGCTGTGAAAGAAAGGGAAGGATGTGAAAAGAGGGCATCAGTGACTAAACAGTGACTTAACAGTGACTAAGCAGTGACTAAACAGTGACTTAACAGTGACTGAAGATTGTATTAGACTTGCTAGAAATATTACAAAAGTATCGCAAAGCACTCGCTAAATCTATTTCTTGCGACTATCGTATACAAAATATTCACTGCCACAAACTGAACGACGTATGAATCATATTTCTATCTTTTCCTGATCCGATTGCGAGAGTTCGGTGATATCGTTTGCGAGCGTTTGGTGCGCTGCGAAGTTTAAAGAAAAAATAAACGAAACTGTTTCGGTTTTATTTCGGTTCTATAGGTTCCCATAATATTGGTAAGCGATTTTCCCAAAATAAATTCAATTTCGGTTACGGAACGTAATTTGATATGGTTTAATTCGTTTTACGGTTCCGGTTTCTTTATTTATCTCTGATTTTAATATATCTCTTCCTTAATTTCGCATTGAAAAATTTGATGAAAATTTACAATTTCCGCAACTCTCTCAATGCGTAATTACTTTAGTCAGCCCACCCCTGTAATTATTTACACCTACTCAATCACAATCTCCCATTCATTCAAGTAAATCCTCTAGTGTGCCACACCCACCGTTTTTGGGGTTTTTTTTTAACGCCTTGCCCATTCAGTACGATAAGACTTAGAGGGGAAAGAGGTTGGGAGAGACTAACAACAAATGAAGCTTAAATTTTAATCGTCATTCCGGCACCATGACGATAATGTTGATGATTTCTGTACAGTTAAGTTTTTTCTTTTCTTTTGCTCGTTGTTTAGTCCTGACGCGACAACCACGACCGACAGCCCGTTTCGACGTTCAAAGTCATTTGGTTTTATGATTATTAGCTTGTTTAGTTCTCTTTCAAGTAGCTTGCAGGCAGCTTGTCTGCTTTTTCTCTAACATATTCTTTATGCTTATATAATATCTATTTAGTTGCAGTCAGCAAGTGCTTAACACCCGCCCTCGCAGCATTTGGTGTTGGTTTGTTTGTTGGCAGTATCCTCGATTGCGACACGACTGATTGCGTTAGCCATTTGTATCTTTTACCATCTCTTTGGCTCATAACAATTTGATGCTTCATGATTTTGGATGGGAAGCCATCGACATATGCTTTCGTGTTAACAGCAATTGCGTTTTGTTTAATTGAATCAGTCATGATGGGACGGGCACCGCAAAAAAAGGCGGTGAGACAACACCACCCAAGGCAATTAAGGGCCAAAAACTGCAGAAGAATCGCAACAGCCATGTGGCGTTGATTTGCGAATTTGCTGCGGACCCGCTGAAAAACAAGCCCAAGCGATCCCAAACAGCATGACGAGGACATAAAACGTATTAAATAAAAAGAGAGGAACCGAAAAAAGACACAGAAGAGGGAACACACAACTGCAGCCAACTCTCTTCGGCAATAAAAGCAAATTATTTTTACGATCCAGTCGCGCAAATAAATAAATACATTTTTCGTTTCTTTCAACACAAAATGCATTTTTATGTCCGCTTCGGGGCGTGACAGATCATTAGCTTAACAAAAAAAAAAAAATAACCGAAAAATGCAACGAAATTTCTTAATCGCAGCAAAAAAGAATTACATAAATTGCTGCATTTCCTGTCTGTGGCGTTAAAGGGGGGAGATTAACAGAGAGAAAGTCGTTGTCTGTCCTGCTTATTCTATAGAAACACATCCCCATGGTTGGCATTTATGGATGATCAACAGCCGTCAGAGTAAGAAATTATCATGTTAGTCAGTAGTTAAAAAAAGTTAAAAATTCCACTCCACATATCATTTTTCTAATTTGTACGTTTTTGTGGTTCACGCTTAAAATATTCCGCTTCCGATATTCCGCACTTTCATTTTTCAAAATTAAGTTAGTACCTAGACTAGGTTGTAACGGCTAGGAGAGCAAGAAATCGCTCGGATAGCTTGGTAATTTCTCTAGAAACGCTACATAACGCATTGGAATATAATCTTGGTCATAGGCTGAGTCAGTATTTTCGAAAGAATCGGGGTTCGGTCTGCAGATCAATTCAAGACTTGGAATGCGAGCGATTCGGTTCAAGGTTTTGTTCGGTTTACAGTTAGATTCGCAGTTATGTTTTCAGTTTCGTTTGGCAGCCGGTTCGGTTTAGGACCACAAATAAACGGTTTGGAACAGTTTGGATTTGGTTCGGATAGGAACCTGAAATAAAAATATTTACGGAAAATTTCCTTAGCGGTCCTTAGTATTCAATACTGTTTTTGTTAAAAAGGCTGGTTTCCAGATGAGATAAAAATTTAGCTCGGCACAATACTATCCAGATTTCAAAACAGTTAAATGTGTTTTAAATATTATTTGATGTTTGACAAAAATTTATTTCGTAGTCTGGAACACTATTTTAAACCGGCTCATTGAATTAAACAATATTTTTTTACTTCCATCAATTGCGAAAGCTATTTTTAAAATTATTTTACTGAAGCGAACTGAACGAAACCGTACCGAACCACTTATTTGTGCTCATAAACCGAACAGCAAACCAAAACAGTGTTCTTACGAAAATGCAAAACTAAACCGAAAACCGTAATAGAAAACGGTTTGGTTCGGCCAATTTGATTAACTAGTTTGATGATGCTTACCTCAGGCTAAAATAATAAAGCTAACTCAAATAATTATATTTAATAAGGCAGTCATATGGAACAAAAGGGTTTTTTTATGAACCCGTGAAACTCCAACCTCAAGAGCTTTTGACCTTTAACAAGTCTTTAAGACTGGAAAAAGACATTTTGCTCTTGGGATTATTTTCCAAATATCCGGTTCGAAGGACCACTTGGGATTCGTTGCCCCTTACAAGATGTTTTAACTATAAATTTAGCGTTTCTCCCTGTGGTACTTTCAAGTTCGCTCTTTAGAGAGGTTCTAAGGAACCTTTCACTCTCAGAGTGGGCTCACCTTTGCTTGTTGTTCCCTTTCGACCGTTACGAAGGTCTTTTGTAATAACTAAATTTTCATTGAATTTTTTTCAAGAATAAAATTTCAAATCAAAATTCGAAGACATAAAAAGTTTGGGAAATCGTGTGCAGTGTGAAGCGCTTTAAAAACCATGTTAGGAACCAAATCGTGATTTTAAAATATCAGAAAACCACTAAAACGAACACATCCGTTTTGTTGAGCGGAGATAACAAATCGATTTTTTCTTAGAGCGGCTCTAAATTTCTTTAGGATGCATTACTTTTTAAATTGGATACTAATTTCATATAAGTAGATTGGTTCACTAATAGGATTTCACCTTTTCGGACCTTGGGGTTGGTTTTTCTTTTTAATTAATAAAAAAAATTATTTAATATTATTTATAGTTTAGTGCAAGGTCTAACTCGGGGTACATTTTTTAGAAATTTGAAAGCTTTTTTCTCAAAAAAAAAAAACTTTATTTTCGTACTTTAGGGTCTGATTTTTTGAAAGAGCTAAACTTTTCCATTTTCGGAACTTGAAATTTAATTTTGAATAATAGTCAAATTTTATTTTCATTCTTTTAGGCTTTGTAATTTTTAAATAGCCTCCAGTATGTCGATAATTATTTTAGTGTTAAGGTATTTTTTGACAGAGACTATGGCCACACTGTAAATAAAATGAAAGATGACGAGATGGAGAGTTCAAACGAGACGAACGAAAATCGACATTGTAAATATAATGGACAGAAAAAACCCATATTGACAATGTAAATAGTGAACCCTATGTAAAAAAAAAGCCCGTGTAATTGTTGTGTAAATGGAGGACCGAAACCCCGAGAAAAATACCCGATTACAATTTATTTTTGGTCCAGAAAAATGGCAATCTGAATAGATCTATGATAGGCTTTTAAAAAAAGTATTTTTCGAGTAAAGAATTTAGGAAACTGGAAAAACTTTTTTAAAATCTTTATGGAATTTCAACAACGGACTTTTTTAGCAAAAACAAATGAAGAATATAATAGAACTTTGATTTCTGGCTTTGGGGCAGTTTTCCAATAATTTGGCGCACTCAATCTTTTGCGAACAAATCTATACATTGGGTTAGAATTTACGAATTTTCTCACGTAAAAAAATTTTCCCCAAATACTAGCACTCATTTAACATGATGTCCTGCCTAAAGAGTGAAAATGAATGCAAAAAAGTGAATAGTGTTGGAACGTCCAATTGCCAATGCACGCCACCCACAAAGCACAGATGAAAATTGCAACTAATAAACAAATATACAACAACAAGAACAGCAACAAAAAAGCAAACAAAAAGTGGACTCAAAACGACACAAATTGCAAATCAAATGCACACTACACCACACACACACACAAACAGACACAATCAAACACATAGTTCAAGGGGCACGCCCACACACATCGCATGGTTGCTCCTGCGGCATTTGCATTCAGATTGCAACCAAAGGAAGTGGGAGGAGAGGAGACTAAATGACATGATATGGGAATGGGGATAGACAGACACCATTTGGAATCGTTTTAATGGATATCAAATAGGAAGCAAACAAATATTCGCACCCACTCACGGATGTATCCAAAGGCAGATTAATGCTTTGAACTTTTGGAGGATTTTGAAAATTTTAAAAATTAACAAAAATCGAACCGAAATTGTACTTTACACGTTGAGCCGAACCATCGTCTTAAATCAACAATTTTAAAGCCTTTTTTCCGAGCTGTCTCTCCTGGCGTTTTTATGTAGGGTCGTAAATTTGATCCTGAAGAAACACACAAATTGACAATTAAAATGCATTTTTTGCATACTTTTGTTAAAATTTTATATGTTCTTTTTAGTAATTTAAAATTTTTTAAGTGTTTGTTTTTTTTTTTGGTAACGTCCCGAGTGCATGTATTAACAAGGATCAATGCTGCCCAGGAGCTGGAGAGACCAGCAGCTGGGACCAGTCCAGAGTGGCATATACTAGTCATAAAAGGAAAACAGCAGAATGGGAGGGGAAGGGCGGGACGTGACAGCGCTGCATACAACAAACATTTTGTTTTATTTTACAAACATTTGTATATGTACGTTTGAGTGTATGTAGGTATGTTTATTTTTTGCACTGCATGTTCTTTCTCCTGCCGCTGCTTTCATTTCACGAGGCTCGTTTTTACTGTTGCCAGTTTTTTGTGTCTGGCAGCTGCTCAACAACAACGACAACAACAACAATATTGATTGCAATTTCAGACTGCAGTTGGCTCGGGTCGAGTCTGGCTGACTGGCCTGGCACAAAAGCCTAAAAGCATACACACACACACACAGAGTAGACAGACAGATAAACACACACACACACGTGTGTTCAAAGAGGAGCTTGGCTTATAGGCAACATGCTGGCATATGAACGAAAGTTCTGAATAAGCTGAGTACAACGAAGCCTTTTAAGTTGGCAAAAAGCCTGCGGATATCACATGTGTGTGTGTAAGTGTGTGCTGAAGAGCGGAATGGAGTTACCCTGGCATTGTCTGTTGGCAATGAAAATATACCGACGTCGACTGAGGACCTCAGACATGCGCTGTTTCAATGTGACGTAGGCGTAATAGAGGGACCCTCTCCCCCCGCTATCCTAACTCCCACCACATTCACATGTAGGCTGCAGCCGCACAAGACTGCATGCAGTTTGGCACAAAGATTTCATTAATAGCTTTTGCGGTGGGAAGTGAGTTAGTGGGCAGAGGGGAGAAGAGATGATGTGGCAAGGAAGTTTCACCGCAGGGCACCTCGGCAATGCATACTTGATTTGATTTTTAGCAAAAGGTGTGCACCCAGCCCCCCAAAAAGACTGAAACTCATATCTGTCTCCCGCCCTGCGTACACCACTCTCTGCCCACACTCGTTATATGCTTTAATTTGCAAATGGGCATTGCGGTTTCGGTTTTAAAATAGTTCGTCTCTCCCCACTTTCTTCTCTCTGTCTTTCTCTGTGTGTGTGTGTGTTTGGCATATTAAGTGTTTGCTTAGAGCCCAGTCATATGATGACACTAAAATGACACACATTAAAGCTGGTTTGTGAGAATCACAGTAGAAATTCGATAGTTGACAACAATTGGTATATTGCTAAGGAAGGCGAAAGAATACTGAACGAAGCGTTTACTTGATCGAACCAAAATACCAAACAGTTATAAGGCAAAAAGGTGAAACTAACTAATTAAGAAAAAGTAATATTGGGCCTGATTGTTGCATTCAGTTATAAGCTTTACGCCCATACCTATTCCGCAAGCTGAGCATTTGTTGTTGTTTGACGCAAAGGAATAGCGGGCGCGTATACAACGTAAGAGCCATAGGCCTGCTCTCTTGTTGTTGGCGAGTGCAGACCTGCAACAACAACATCATATATGTCTCTTTTCCCTCTCTCCGATGTCTCTCGCAAACTCGAAACTCGAACGCAACAACAAAGTGGTACTCGCCTCGCTGGCAATGGCCCGAGCTCTTTTCGCTATTTACGGCGGCACACTCACACAGAGAGAAATTCATATTAGTTGTTCTTGCTTAAAACATATTTTGTGCATTAGTATTTAATTCCACGCGGGCGTAAGCTCAGTTTGGGCCCCCCTGGTCTAATCCAGACCAGGGCATTGGGCCTAGAGGTTACAATGGACCATTGAGTGCGGTGTTTTATTTATTTTTAAGAAGTTAGAAGTGAGTTTGAAAACGTCTAGCATTAGAACGAGAGCGTAAGTTTAAGTCGACTGTAACCGACCTCGATATACCCGTTACTCATGAAAAGAAATGTTAAACAGCGTTCCTGGCGTGAGGGGTGAGCATCCGAAAAGTATGCAACATTTTTTTACTTCGCTATTTATTATCCGATATTGATGAAAATTTCAGGGATTATAGTTATTACTAATATAAATTTAAGTTATGAATTTGAACTCGATATATTTAAAAATGTGGGAGTTATTCAACTCATGCAAAAATTTGAAACAAACTTGATCTGCGTGCAGACAATAGGAGTCTACATGTCAAGTTTGGTGGCTCTAGCTCTTCTAGTCTCTGAGATGTAGGTGTTCATACTGAGCTTAAATTATAAATGCTTTTGTTTCGTGATGTATTTAATTAATGTTCAATGTTGTAAGAACATATTCCTTATAGTGTTACCAGAACTAGCAAGGTTACGCCGGATTACCGAAAGTGCTAATGTGAAAGTCTGTGTTATTGTGTATATATTTAAATAGCGTTAACAACTTAAGCGCATATTTGCGTAATGACGAAATATTTTTGAATATATAAAGACACGGTAAATTTTCGTCATAGCGGTTTGCTATAAGTTTGGTTGAAAGAGTGTGCGACCAAATGAACCAAAATTCTTTTCTTGAAAGCTGAATAACATCAAAAAATAGAGGACAGCTATCTTCGGCTCAACCTTAGTTCATATACCGTCACTGCTTGTAATATTTATATAATTGAAGATTTTTCAATAATTTGCATTCCACAATTTCATTCATTCGTCCGATTATTCCCATGGCAGCTATATGCTACAGTCAATCGATTTGGACCAAACTTAGCAGAATTATGTGGAAGCATATTATATTTGAAAATTTTGAGGTTTGGAGCGATATCATTGACAACAAACAAGTTTTTTTATTAACAATTTAGACCTATTTTACAGTTTGATATAAGTAATCCGATTCGAAAACTTAGAATTATGAAAAAGCAGGAAACTAATATATACGAGGTTTTGAAGTTGTATCGAAAACAAAAGTTTTCATAAACGAGTTTTCGCGACGTTCAGGCGGCTAGTAAAGTTGATGCCGTTAAAAATGTAGAGCGTAAATGTACCTAAAAGCTTCGTACAAAGTTAAGTAGACATAGCTTTTAAACTGACGGAGCGGATGTGTGTAGGTGGCTGGGGTGGCGTGGTCACAATTAACTTATAAACAATTAATATTTTAAGTTTCACTTTCTATCTTAATTTTTGGAGTTTATGCCAAAAAAAAGACAATTCCGCCCAATGTGCATTGGATTGTTTAAGTGATGGCGAATTTATTAAATTTGCACAGTTTTTTGTTGTGTTTGGCGTGTTTATTGAACTAATACACCAAACAACCACAAAATATGAAGAAACAGGTTATTGCCCTATGCAGTACAAAAGCAAATGTGCTGCTAGAGCACCTCAGCATTCCTGATCGCCAAGATAGTGCGGGAAATTGCAGAAATATGTGTACCTTAAACATATAATATAACATGTAGCAACACTTGCAAATCATCAAAATTATCTTCAACGAAGAAGCTAATTTTTGGCTCAATGGATCCGTTTACAAACAGAATTGCCGAATTCGGTCTGAAAAGCAGCCATAGGCAGTTCAAACGCTGTCAATACATCCTGAAAAATGCACAGTTTGGTGCGGTTTGTGGGCTGGCGGCATCATTGGACAGTACTTCTTCAAAAATATAGCCAATGGAGCAAAGGACCGTGCGATAATTACCGACTTTTTTATTTGCCCGTCTTAAAAAGACGGCGCCACATGCAGCAAAACCATGGACCAATTGAGAGGCGAGCTAAGAATGAAATATCACGTTTTGGACCAGTTCATTGGCCCCCAAGATCATGGGATTTGACCCCACAACATTTACAAATTCTTAATTCTTTAAAAAGTTAATGTCAGACATATTGATGTATCGCTCCAATTAAATTTATCCACTACTTCCTAGAAATTCCAAAATTAAATGTCAAAAGTCTAACTCAAACCATACAGAAACAATGGTTCGACAAGTTTCAAAAAACAAGTCCCGAACCTTAACTAAACTCGTACAAACTTCAAAAAAGGTTTGTATCTCTAATCTGTGCCATCCAACTTTATTAGAATAAATCAGTGGTGCCCAAAATGCCAAAAGCCTATCTTATGGGATAGGAACTCATAATTCTGCCGGCGTCGCAGCCGACACACGCATAGAGAGAGACAATACGTGTGTTCTATAAATAGCACGCTCGGCGGCTTGCTCTCTCACGACGCGAGCTTTCGGCTATTTCTTTTCTCACGAGGCAATTGTTTGTTTTGCTTGTTGCTTATGTTTGACGTCATGACGTTTACTTCGTGTTTCGCTGCTACGCAGACAAGCGCCAGGCTTGATAGTGTGAGTTTGGGCACCACTGGAATAAATGCATCTATTTAAAGACGATTTTGTTTGGGATATGAACGGGTCGGGATAGACTTGGGTCGGGATCGGGACGGGATTAAACTGAAAATTTGGGTTCAAGATCAGTTCTAGTCGTTCTGTTTACCGCGCCCATCTCTAGTTTAAATATTTTTCCTTTTTTTGGGTTTCTGGATCAACTTTTTGAAATAACACCGCTTTGGAAAACAGTTTGCATTGGTTCGGCTCAGAAGCATTTTGTATTCCTGACTGATTTTATTCTACGTCTAATACAGTAATTCTGACATTCTAGAAACTAAGTTGAGGTGTAATTTATTTGCTCACTAGGTATCATTAAATCATGACATCAAGAGCCATTCGTCCCAATACCAAATAAAGTGATTTCCAGCATTTTTACACATTATTCAACCTGCCGTATATGTAAATGTAAATCACATGAAACAATAAACCGTATCAACATCTCATCATCGCCCCCACTCCTCATTCTTTATATTTTTTTTTTAAGTGTCAAATTTTATGTTTTTTGTTTGTTAATATTTCCTCAATTTAGACTCGAAAATGTTTCAGTTAATTACTTTGCTATACCCCTCCAACAAAAAAAAAGGTTTTACTCTAGCCAGCTACTACAATGCCCTGCCCTTTGACTTGGTCAACAACTCAAGTCATTTCATTTCATGCTTCGCTGGTCTGTTGTTGTTGTTGTTGTTGAAACCAAAACTCAGAACCTATTCCAATTTCAACAACAACAATCCAGATAAAATGCCCGTTCGGTTCCGCCATAATAAAAATTTTTACAGTGCAGAAATTTATGCTTCAAGTCTAGACGACAGTTTTGGAACGTGCTCAATTAGCACAATGTGGTTTGATGGAGAAAAGCGGGGAGGGGGAAAAGAGGCGTCGAGAAAAACAAAATTCAAATAACACAACACCATATTTAATATTTGTTTTTCGCTTACAATTACTATTGTACTCGTAGTATAAAGCGCAAATGTTTAGAAACTAAAGAAGAAGGCAACAAAAGTCGTGCGAAATTGGTTATTTTCAGTTTTGTTTTTCACACCCACAGAGAGGGAAGTGGGCTGTATATGAATATGGTTTGGACTAAGGGGTACCCTCTATCAAATGTCCGGTATTTGAAGCCGTTTGAACATGAAGAACGAAGCAAGTACGCTTGAGTCAATGTTGAATTATAATTACTAAAGAGATTATTTCCATGTGGTTTCCATTTGTGGAAACGAAATTAGATTTAAAATGTTTACTATCAAAATGTGCAGATATACCCTTTTGTATAACAGGGTATATAGCAAATTTAGACATCGATTGAATAGTTCTGACAGCAGCTATATATATGTTTATATATATATCTATTATTCGTGCCTTTCACAATGTATTTGCACTTGTGCTTGCATCGAACCAAATTGGATATTGTTTTGAAAATGTTTGAAAAATATGAAATGGATTTCCCTCCTTCCCTCCCTCTCAGCAAAAGCATAAATCATTTGCAGACACAAAAACAGTGAGAGCAGCTTCAAACAGGAAGAGCTTTCTGCCACAAAGGCGGAACAATAAGAGAGAAGAAAAATCATAAAAACAAACCGCCCACTCAGCCCACCATAAAAAAAATGAATACATAAAATGTATCTTAACCTTGACATTGAAGGCAAATATTGCCGGCAAAGGCGGCTGCAGACAAAACACGTTAAGTGTGTGTGTCCCGTGTGTGATTGTGTGTGTAAAAGATAGAAGTGAGAGAGCGCAAACAACAAAACTCATTCATTAAAGAGCAGCCCAGCGCCGAAAATTCGTAAAGAAAGGCGTCTTAAATCTCTCAAGTCTGTTTTTTTTTTTGTTTATCGAAACAAGTATAATAAAAAAAAATATATAAAAAATGGGCCGCGTGTGGCGCTAAAAATAAACGGAAAAAATACATCGATAAACATTTTTTTTATAAAAGTTTATTTTGGAATTAAAATGCCGCATGTACACACATTTATATTACTTGGAGCTGATAACAAGCAAATGCAATTTTGGGCAAGACCAAACAAAATGAAAACAAATATCATGGCCTTGAGAACAGAGCAAAACGAAGACAAGAAACGCCAAAATACATAGGGAATGAACAAATTATGCCATAGAAGGCAAAAATGCAAAAACAGGGGTTGGAGAAACGTACAAAAATATAGGGGAAACAGCCGAAACAACTCGAAATTCAAAAGCAAAACAAGAAGAACGAAAAATTAGATGCCATCGGAATGTGACGACGTATGAATACTCTTGCCGACAAGCGATCGGAACGTTGCATCTCGACTCTGGCGTCGAGAATGGGTCGAGCTTAATGGGCAAACCCCATATTTTGCAGGTCTACATTCTACAGCGAAGATCTTTTACGGACGTTTAACTAGTGGACTTAACCTTAATCTATAAACATTTTATTTTTGCGTGAGATTCTGTTGGATACGGCTTTGTTTTTGCAAGGTCAGCCGCTTTTACATTTGCAGTAGCAGCAGGAGGGTTGTGCGTATCGAATACTGTGTAGTAAGGAATCGAGTACTATATATTAAGTGGTGAGTGTTAAGTACTATTAAGTACCGAGAACAAAGTAACGAGTACTGAGTATAGAGTAATGACTGTAGAATACTGAGTATAGAATACTGAGTATAGAGTAAATAAACAAAGAATACTGAGTATAGAATACTGAGTATTTACTAGTACTATCGAGGATATCGAGGACTGAGTATCTAGTACGGAGTATCGACTACTGACTATCAACTACTGAGTATCGAATACTGAGTAAGGAGTAAAAAACACTGAGTACCGTTAATAATAGAGTGGCCGTCTGTGGCCCAGTGGTTAGTGTGCTGGAGTACTGCGGGAGGTCGGGTTCGATCCGGCCCTGGGCATCAGAAAAAAGTATTTTCTTCTTTGGAAGAATAGACAACGGCACTAAGTTTGGCGCCAGCAAGGTACTAGCCAGAAAAAGCAAATTGTCCTTGCCGTTCGTTCGGCGTTAAACTGTAGGTTATTCTTTGTGCGGAAAATTTATGGCACACACGTCAAGAGATTGTGAGAATCATGCTTCAGTGAGTTACTATTCAATCTACATTTTACCTATTAATAAAATAAGATAAGAGTGCAAACAGAATTAGAAAAAAATTTGCCTCTGGGATCGGGCATGAGTTTGGATCAGAAAGGTACGAGAACGAATTGGCCTTCCAAGTTCTCTTTACTAAACCAGTTTGATTATATCATTATCCGGAATGTTGAGAGGCATGTTCTAAAGGCAGTTTTGTAAATGAATACATCATTTCAGATTGATTTACTATTCAATCACAGCCTGATTAAAAAAAAGCAATGAATCAATCTTTATACTTTAAATCATTAAGATTTCAATCTGAAAAAAATCTATGATTATTTTTTGGTGATGTATAATTATTTTGGAGCAATCATGTTGAATTTTATTTTGATTGCCGTCTTTTTTTATTTTTTCAAAATTATTTTAAATTTATATCAAAAAGATTTCAATCATTTGATTTAAATCAAGCAATTGAATTTTGAAAATAAAAATTGCAACCAGATTTAAAATCTTTTCAAAAATCGAATGATTGAAATCTTTTTTTGATATAAAATGAAATGAATTTAATCAAAATAAAATTCAGCAAATTTTTTTAACAAATGAGTTAAAAATCTGGTAAGGATTAAATCCGAAAGAATTTCAAAATCAAAGAGTCTTTTCTAAAATTCTATTTCTATTCATACTTGGGATAATAACACATTTTGAGAAGGGAAAAAAATACAGAGTTAAGTTGTGAAATGGCTATACGAACACATGTTTAAAGGACCAGAGACTTTTGGAGGGGGACATATGATCCATTAATTAATGAGGTCAATTCTTTCATAATACTAGACTAGTTTGCTGATAGACAAAATCAAATAGTTTCGTAACCAAAATTCATTGAAAATAGAGACAAACATGTTTTAAGATATTAAAATGCTATGAACAAGGGCTGTAATCGAAATTATTATTACAATTTTTGGGTTATTAAAAATTTAGTTATCATTACAATTATTTCATACAATTATTTCATAATTTAAAATATAATTACCTCTACTTTGAGGTAATGAAAATTTCATTAGAAATTACTCCAATTACTTTTAATTACCAGTAATTAAATTGTAATTGTAATGGTAATTGTAGTTTTAAATTAAGAATGATTATAATTGTAATGGTAATTAAATTTTTAATTACCCAAAAAATTTTAATGGTATTTTGGTTCAAAGCCTTGCCATGAAATTAGGCTCGACCCAAAACCTTAGGTTTGGTAGGTTAAAGAACAGGTCCGCAAAACTAACCTAAACTTTTCGAACCTCCGAACGGAACCTTCTGCCGAATTTTTGTTTTATGCCTTGGCTTTCGGTATTCAATTTTTCTCCCACCAATGACTAATAGTTAATTGTATTTGTTTACAATAAAAATTTAAAAAGATAAATATATAGACGGATCTATTTCAAAACAGATCGCGATCTATCTTTGCACTTTTGTAAATATGGATCAATTTTTTTTATGATTCATTAATGAATGAACCAAATCAGTCTTTTGACCCTAATAAAAATACTTTCTTAAAATTCTATAAATTTAAAAACGAATTAATGTACAAAACAACTTCTAACACAAATATAAAATACCCGCTTTTTTTTAAGAGTATATAAAACAAAATTGATCTAAATATTTTTCCCTTTTTTTTGTGTCTTGCTTCTTCTGCTTATATTTATTTGTGTTTTGTATATATACATGTGTGTGTGTGTGTGTGTTTGTATTTTTAACGAAACTGGAAAAAAATAATATTGTGCTACCGCCACATTTGCTCTGAAACGAAAAATGCTGTGGCCAAAAGATTCAATATTTTGCTTGTGATTTATCTTCCAGAAAAAGCAATTATCAAGCCTTGACCCAACGTTAAGTATCGAAAAGAAAAGTGAAATTTTTTCGAAGACGAAAAGAGGAAATATAAACAGCAAAGCAGATCACAAAAGATCAGAGACTTATGCAAATTATTTTTAAAAACATTATGAACTTCCTTATAAATCACACACACGTAAAGTACTGAATTCAAATGCTGCACGTTTTTGCGAATTTTTTTAATATTGATTAAAGAACATATTTAGAGTGCTCTTATTTTTTTTTTTTTTTTTTTTTTTGTTAATATTGAATTAATAATTTTGTGCAGCTGTTTCAGAATTGGCTGTGGCTGTTGTCAGCAAATATCAAGGTTATATAAGCGATGGAGGCAGCAGGCAACAAACACACAATTGAATTGAAAACACTAGACAACACAGTTTTAATAAAGCCAAGGATTGAAACAAAATGAATAACAAAGAATCTTGTCTGGAAAATTAACAAATGAAAATAGTTCGTTGCATTATTGTCAGTAAAAGCAGCATTTTACCTTATAATCAAATAATTATACCAAAATTTTAGAGCCCAAATGGAGAAAATAAAGATGCTGGAAACCAATATCGAAAGAGATTCATTTTGCATTTTTTCATTTGATGCCTTAGTCAACGTAATGGGCCGCAGATGTAGAGATCTGCAGTACCTCAGAGGATTGAATTCAATGAACCCCGATTGGATATGACTATGATTTGATAGGTTTGAGGTAGAAACCAAGTGATTCTATTAGAGAGCATACCCAGGGAACACCCCAGCTAGCAACAAATGTCAACTGCGATAACCACCCAACTGACTTCTGAAATTGTTTCTGCCCCAGAAGTGGTTACCGTGGCATTTTGGAAATGTCATGAACACAATATGAAGGCCAGAAACCAGCGAAACCCAGGCGAGTGCGACATGGCCCACAACCAGAACAGTATAAAAGCCCAGGATTTAGTCCAAGATAGGTGAGATAAGCAAGCTAGAAAATCATGGAAACTACGTCAATCGCAGAATAGAAGGGAAGAACACAACCAACAACTAAAAACACAAAAGAAAAGTGGAAACATTAGTGACTACTAAAAAGAAAACAGCTTAACCTGCAACAGAACAAGAAGTTACAGAGCCCAGCTTTTACTAAAGAGGAAATAAAACGTATAGAAAAGTAAGTGGAATCAACTGAACCTGTTACAATTGTCGAGCCTGACAGACACTGAGAAGAACAATGCGCTGACAGACTCTGAGAAGAACAATGCGTTTCAAGAAAACAGCTATTGCACCCACGACTCCTTCTATACCAGAGGTAGTTGACGCTGTTCCACTAATAATGGATATCAAAAAAGTCAAATAAATTATACAGCTCTAGCTACGAGTTAGGATTACGAAAGTTAGGGCAAAAATTTATGAAACAAAGGGCAAAAAAGTGCACAAAACTTATATATTAAAATTTCCAAATTTAAAAAAAATGGTTTAAAAATTTACTCAGGTTATTTATTTATGAAAAACAATTTCGGTCAAACGACGACGGCTGACTTGGCAATATTTTTGCAGAGCACCGGACGAGTACGTACACGCGTTGGTTTATCCACCAACATTCCAGTTTCACGAACTCTTCACGAATCGATCCACAAATTGAGTTTTTTTTGTTAATTGATTTTTTTTTTTCAAATTTCGCACCGTTCGAGTCGAGGACTCACCACTTTGGAAATATGTTTTTAATATTTTTTCAAACGAATAGCGACCCATTTCGTAAATGTCAAAGTTTTTACTAAATATTATTCGCTTTCTAAATGATATTTGACGTTTTTAAAGTCAAATTATGAATACTTCAAATTCCAAACACTGGATGGTCCACCCTAAATTTCAAACCCCGTATTCAGGAAAAAAGGTTTCAGCTTAGGCTAAAATAAGCAAGCCGTTAAAACAAACTAACTTCAGCCAATTACTTCTAATTGCTTTAGCATTTTAAACTTTCATAAAAACTAGACAAATCGACAATTTTTGTTTTTTTTTGTTATTTAATTGATTCAATGCAAAATATTAAAAACCAAAAACTGTGACTTTTAGGATTTTTGGTGCAAATTCTATATATCTAAAGGCCAATGGCTAGGTATATAAGGAATCAATCTAATGATGTTGGTTTGTTCTAATGGTTTGTTTATTTCAGTATTAGCATTATTTTCGCCATGCATGTCTTACTGAAATTCGCAACAGTTTCAAGACTAATAGCCTATTTTCACTGGCTTTATTTCTTATCATTTTCATTTATAAAAATGTTGCCGTTTCCATTGACATATTGTCATTTTTTTTAGACATTCACAACGATACGTTGTTAAAAACAGCTGAAAAGTTCGATTTCACTTTCAAAATCACTTGGACTTATTGGAATATTTAGCAAAAATGACCTAACAGGCATTATTATTGCCCTGAATTATTATTATAATTTATATTTTAAACAAAATCGCGCTTATTTTTTAAATTCAAATTAACAATTCATTGGTGATGACACTTTCTGTTTCCAGAGAGTAGCGAGTAATGCTACAGAATAGCGAGTATTTTTTTTTAAATACCAAATTCCTTCGTGGGGAATGCCATCATTTTTAAGAAATGAAAGAAATTAAGGTCAAAATGAAACAACAATTTCTAAGGAAGAAATGACATAATTTTCTTCATTTCTTTTTATTTTAAGAAATGAAGCTTCATTTCTTTGGTGGAAATAGGCTATAAGTTAAGTGTCATAAAAAACTGTACAAAAAAAGAGGGGAAATATGACAATTTGACAACATCTTTGAAAATCTAAGAATAATGTGCTACTACAACCGTTTTTTGTGCTACCAGAGCTACAACTCAAAGATTGAAGCGAGATATGGAGTACAATCCAATCAGAAGCAAAAAACTTCAAATTGCAATAAAAACGCACACAGTGGCTCATTTTCTAAAAACTCGTTGTGAAAATCAAATTTCGTGTGGTTGAATTTGGCAAACTATTGATAGACTTTAATTAGGAATTGATCAAACTATTTAAATGTACATAAAATAATTTTAAAATTTATTATTTAAATGTAAGAGCTTGGCAAAGTTTTTACCACTTTTCAGCTTTTGGAAAAAAAGAAAAAAAGTGCCTTATACGCCAAAGCTAAATGCATGTCTCTTAAAAAACACTTCACTTAAGAATTTAATTTTTCCTTGTTTTAAAGAATGAATTTAGAATACAAATTTGTAAATTAGAAAAAAATATTAATTTTTTAATAAAATTAAATTTTTTTAAACTAAAATTTTTCCCTTTTTTTAATAATTAACTTGACTTTGAAAAATCGCCGGGCGTTCTCAGAGATTTGAATCCAGAAGAAAAAGACATTATCCTAAAAACAAAGTAAAAAAAATAGGGGTAGCTAACTTTTCCTTTGATAAATCTTTGTAATCGTAGAAACTTATAAATACGGGGGTTGGGAGCGATAGCATTAAAACAAAAAGTTTTTCTCACTAAAACTACTTTTCTACCGATCGTTCCTATCTATATGCTATAGTCATCCGATCCGGCCGGTTCCGACAAATGTGCAGCGTATTTATACCAAAAGACTTCGTGCAAAGTTTGGTTGAGATAAGCTTAAAACTGACGGAGGGAGATAGCATAGAAACAGACGGACAGACGGACGGACGGAACTTCTGCCTCTGTCAAGAAATATATACTTTATGTGGTCGGAGATGTTTCCTTCTGTGCGTTACAAACATCCGGACAATTTTAATATACCCCTCTCCAAGGGTATAAAACCATTGCTACAATTGTGCCTAATTGAAGATATGAGCCATATTTCATGCCAACTCCTGCTATCAATTCGACCCCAGTAGGGCAAGTAGAGTCTAGTGATGTGGCACAATACCTTCATTATTTTAAATTTTAACCTGCTAACCATTTAATTTATATTAAGAATATATCAATTTTGTGCTTAAAGGCCAATCCGCGCCCATACATTTAATGAAATATTTTAATTTTGATAGAGCCAATTTTCAATATTTTCAAATAGGGCAACCAATGGATCACAAATTGATGAAATTATGAAGTTTTGGGATTCAATGAAGTTAATAACATGTTGAACTGTGCACCTGCAGCTTCCCCTGTGGTCCAGGTCATTAAAATGCAGTTCAAAATGTGTTCAAAATTGAGGTATAGGTTAACCTCTGAATTTTTACGAAACAATTTTTTTTTAATTAAAAAAATTAATTTTTTCTTTATGTTATTTGAAATAATTTATTACAATAAGTTTTTTTAATATATATTTAAGCACGATGCATAATTTTTTGTAGATTAATTTTCATGTAAAAATCAAAATTTTGAGCTAACCAATGTAATTACGGCCCTCTTTCCTGGGCATAACCTATAGAATATTTAGATGTTTATTGCACGAAATATACAGACTCCCTGAAGAAGGCAAAAAATTTGCCGAAACGCGTAGGAGAAAAACTGAGCCAAAAAGTGTTTCGACTGCAGTGAGGAAAGACGGTCAAAATTTAACCAACAAATACAAATCGATAACGGTCCAACCACATTTCAACTTAACCTTAAGAACTTTCTGTAAAAAAGATCTTTGAAGTTTGCAGATTTTTAGGAAAAATAAACATGTGGATTCCTAAAAGTGTTCAAAAGTTATGATTTTTGGAAGGTAATTTGGGAAAAAAAGCGACAGACTTAACCAGATTATAGAAAAAACTTTTTTTGGTTGCAAAGCAAACTATATTTTTGAGGTATTTGGGAAAGAAAAACAATTTCTAAACAATTTATTTGAAACACAATTTTTGTTATTAAGTTTATTTATATTTTGTTAAAAAAAAAAAATTTTAATTAAAAACAAATGAAAGTGTTTTGACACGAAAAATTCCCATTGCACTTTTATTGCAAAAATTGGGCTTTCTATAAATGTTAAAATTTAGTTCTTATTTTATTCTGTTCTGCATCGTCCCTAGTACTAGTACCAAAAAAAGGTAGCCAAATCCATCTAGTTTTAACAATAAAAAAATGTAAAACAAATAAAATCCCAATTTTAAAGTGTCAAGAAAGTGTTTTGACAAAAGTCAAAACACCTATATTTTCAGTATAGGAACTCAAATGAAAATACAAAATTATGATTCTAGACAAATTTGACATGTTGAACCCGAATCTGCTTATATAAACTCTATATCTTTCTTGGATTGGCTGCAAATTTAAATTAAAGTGCATAATATGGCTGATTTTTCACCTTTTTGTTACATTCGAATCTTGTAGACATCAGATTATTTTGAAAATTATTTTTTTTTTATAATATAGCATCGAATCTATAGTACACAAGAAATAAACAATATCTGTTTCCATCGGCCACAATATCGGGTTCTTTTCGATTTAAAAATAGTGTAGTTGAAAGGCAATACTGATGAAAAAATAAGAAAAGGCGGGACACGCCCTCAAATTTTAACAAATATATTTTGTGTCATATGCATTTCGGATTTTAAGGCGTTTTTTCTTAAAAATCCAACCGATTCTGCTGAATTCTCTTACCCATTAACAAAATTGCATACAAATCAGAAATTTTTTCGCGGATTGATCATGAACATATAACCTATGAAATGATTAAAGTATTTATTATATTCTATACATATTGGTACGTACTACTGAATGTTGAGATCGAAAATTTTAAAATGAGCTGATTTCTACAAGATTCGAATGTACCAAAAGGTTAAATGAGTCATTTTCTGCTTTTTAATTTAAGTTTGAAGCTAATCCATGTAAGATATGGAGTTTATATAACCAGATTCGGGTTCAGCTTGCCAAAATTGTCTAGAATCAATAGTTTTTATTTCTATTTGAGCTCCTGTACTGAGGATATAAGTGTTTTGACTCTTGTCAAAACACTTTCTTGACACTTTTAAATTGCGTTTTATTTGTTTTATTTTTTTAAATGCTAAAACTGGATGGATTTGGCTTTTTTTTTGCATTCTAGTTCTAGGGACGATACAGAATTAGAATAAAATAAAACCAAAATTTTACCAATCATAGAAAGCCCCTTTTTTTGCAATAAAAGTGTAAAATGTGAATTTTTTCCTGTGTCAAAACCCTTTCTTGACATACTGTAATTTTTTTTATTTAGAAATACAATGTCTAACAATTTATTTCAAACCCAATTTTTGTTATTAAGTTTATTTATGTTTTGCTGTAATTTCGTGCATGCTTAAAAATATAAATTTTTTTCAAATTAAAAACAATTTCTATGAATATATAGGGAACCCAATTCCCGTATTTATCTGCAGTTTAAATCAATTTAGTTATAAATTTTTTCTCCGTTTTTTAAATAACAAAAAATCTCTAGCAAAGAATTTACTCAAGTAGCTGCTCTTCCCCCTAAATTCTTTGTAGTCTAGTTTTGATTCATCAAAAAATTTCAACACATGTTGGGGAATTTCGCCATTTCTCCATGACTCAAAACCGAGACTTACCGCACACGCTCCGAGTAGAGTTCCACCTCTTTGTTCTTCTGCTGTTGCACCAATTGCTGCTGATCGTAGCTGGCCAAGAGTTTGAAGTTGCTGATGTTGGCCAAAGCGGGCAAGGTGGGTGGGTTGGGGTTCGGTTGTGGGGGTGTTGGCAAATGGGATTTGTTTAGATTTAGGCCATTCTGGAGTAGCAAAGTGTTGGCATTATACGAGGTAACCATTTGGGGCAGCAGCAAGGAAGGCTGCTGCAGTTGTTGCTGCTGCTGCTGCTGGACAGGCGAAATGGAGATATCACCACTAGACTGAGAGGCTGAGGGTGAGCTTGAGCCACTGCCTGCACCACTGGACGACAGACTACCAGCACGGGCACGCAGATCCAGACCCAAAACATTGCCGCTGCCGTTGATCAGAATGTTGCTCAAAGTGGCCACAGCACTGGGTGGCAGGACCGTGGAGGCGGTGTGCTGATTGTTGCTGCTATTATTGTTGCTGTTATGCGGCAAGCCTGATCCTATGACACCCACATTGGGATTGGGTGCATAGCCAACAGTGTTATTGGCATTATTATTGTTGTTGGTGTTCAAAGGAGTAAGCGCTAGTCCCAGGGCCTTGGTTTGATTGCTACTGGCATTGGCACTGGCATTACGATTACGCTTCTTTTTGGCCTTCTTCTTATCATCATCCTCGCTCAGATTGCCATTATTAAGCGTACGTGCTCCTCCATTGAGATACGCCAGGGATCCGTTTGTCCACTCGAGATCTTTGCGCAGCTGCCCCCGGCCACACTTGCAACTGCAGACTTTGTACACCAGATCGTAGCCCTTCTTGGTCCACACATGCTGGGCCCGCTGCCGTTCGGACCAGCTGCGCGCTCGACCGTGCAATTTGAGCGTCTGCAACACTCCCGCCTCCCACACCTCAAAGCACTCGCGGTGCATGTACTGGCCCACATTGCAGTTCTCATTGTTGCACAAAACACGCACACACTCGGCCAGGCCGGGTTCATCCAGCGAGATCAGGGCATCCAATTTGCCACATTCACCATTTGGATAACAGCAGCGGGCCAATTGGACTCCCCCGCCGCCGCCGCCGCCGCCGCTGTTGTTGTTGGAGCTGATTTGCATGGGGGACATGTTTGATGTGTGATCGTTGTAAAATGTATAAAGTTGTTGTTGTTGTTGTGGCTGCTGCTGCTGGTGTTGTTGTGGTGGCTGCGGTGCCTGCTGCTGCGCTTGCGAATTGCTGTTGCTGCTGTTGCGACGAGGCGCCATATGTAGACAGATGAGAATTTTCGACTGATTTGTTTTGTATATTTTTCTTCTTTTTTGTTTTGCTTTTAAATAAGCATTTTTTAAAAAATTTTATCAAAAATTGTACAAAAATTGTTGCAGTCTATTTTTGTTGTTTTATTTGTCCTGAGTTTGCCATGTTTTAGTTGTTGTTGTTGCTACATTTTTACAGACACTGAGACGCGCATTGGATTTACCGTTAGCCGGCGACTCGGCACCACCGTTTACACTTTTTACACACTTATTGCTTCTTTTTGTATCAATTTGTTGTAGTTGCATTCAAAAATCCAAAAATTTATTAATTTTTAATTCGCACGCTTCTTCTGCTTTACATGCATTCTTCTACTTTTGTGTTTTCAGTTTTTTTTTTTTTTTTGTTGTGTTTTCCCACTTTCGGCTCACGCAGAGAGAACAATACAGAGAGAGGGAGAGAGGAGGAAGCCAAAAACACAACCAACCAGATCGAAAGCGAAATTCCAACTGCACGAACAAACTTGTCGCCTCGTCTGTCTCGGTGTGTGTTCGTTTCGCCGCTGATGCGCTGCCGACGTCGGCAGTGGCCGTGGCAGCGAGTGCCGAGTGCGACGCCGACGCACTGGTTGGAGTTGGAACTGTGTGTGCGAAGTGAGGGTAGGTGGGTGGTGGTTGGCTGGTTTTCACTTTCCACCACCACCGGAAAATGCCTGTTTTTCATTTGAGGAAAAATTGGGATGCTAGAATTTTTGGCGCTTAAATTGCGTATGGGTAAGGGTTGTGTAGGTGTGCTGGGGGTGGGTTGGGAGTGAGTGAGTGAGAAAGAGAGAGAGCATGCCTGCCTGCCTGCCCTTTTCCCCCCCAAGCCAGAAACCAAATTCACTTTCAATGCGGTTCGAAGGCAGCCGCAGCAGCTGCGCTTCGCTTCCCCTCCAACATGCTCGACGGCGAGCGAGTGTGTTGTGACTGCTGCTGCTGCTTGCTTGCTTGCATGTGGGTGTCTGTATGTCTGTATGTGTGGTTGTGCAAAAAGCCGGCAAAATAAACAAAAATCTAACGTCATGCCGCTTACGTACACGCCATTTGACTAAGCTTACGTGCCACGTAAGAGAATGTTTGGCTGCGTTTTACTTTTGCTTTTTATTGCAATTTTTTTTTTTGGCGAGCAAAAATTTGTTCCTAATCCGCTCTTGTTTCTCCCAACTCTATGGCCATTGCCTGCCCTTGTTTTCATTCTTAGCTCGTTGTGTGTATATAATCCCAAATTTAAAAGTATGTATGGCTGTGCGTGTTTGTGTACCACTCTCTCACACACACACACACACAAAAGGCATACCAATGTCCGTAATAAAAGAAGCATTAAAAAATTTGCAAATTTCAAGGCCTGGTCGAACCTTAAGCACCCTGTAACTTAAGCAAGGACTTACCAGTTGACCACTGCAGGACTTCTGGTGTATCTACAATATCTGTGCTTTATTTATTTATTAACCCTTTGGCAGTAAGGCACATTCCTTTCTCAGATAAACTACATTTTGGGGAGTCAGGGTCAGTGTGGCCAAAGTAGCTAAATCGACTGTTAGATAAAGCTAAAAATGGCAAAGTATAATAAGACATATAGCTAAAAATTAATACTTAATTATTACCTAATCCTACCGAAGGGATTGGTCAGGTGATTCACCTGAAGTACTAAAAACAGACAGACAAATGTCTTGGAATTCTTTTACCAATTCCGATTGATAGAATTCTAAAACAGGTCTGAATAATTTAAGATCTACAAAGAAAGTTATTAAATTAAGCTAAAAATTCGTATACATTTTTGATAATTGCCTATTGTACTGATTTTAATGGTTTTTTTTATCAGTTTTAAAGGCCTATACTCAGATGAGATAAATTTTTAGTTAGCTACGATATTTCACATGAATAGAATAGTTTCATACAAAAAAGATGCCTTTTCAAACGTATTCAGATTTCAAAGCTGTACAAAATTGTTTCTATTCATGCTAAATATCGAAGCTAACTAAAAATTTATCTTATCTGAGTAAAGGGTTGCCCATATTCGACGGACCCATCTGGCAACGCCATAACTTTTGACAGAGATGTCAGATCGCTTAATGACTTACCGCGTTTGAAGCGTCAGTCCAAGCAGATTTTTACCATGGAACAATACACGCCACGCGAGCGCTCTGAAATAGTTGAAATTTACATTCAACAGAACAAGTCAATTGTGAAAACTCAACGTGCTTTTAAAAAATTAAAAAATGTGACCGTAAATAAGCAAAATTGCCGTATCTACGCCACTGAAAATCCTCAGGAGATTCAAGAAGTGCCTCTTCATGACGAAAAAGTCAATTATTCGTCGAAAGCGTATCGCGGCAGATTCTGGTTTCAACAAGACGGCGCTCCACCGCACTACAAGTCGCATAACAATCGATTTTCTGAAGAAATTGTTTCCGGGCCGTTTGATGTCGAAAAGTGGTGATTTGGACTGGCCACCGCGTTCGCCCGATTTGACGCCGCCTGACTTCTTCTTGTGGGGATATTTGAAGTCAAAGGTTTACGTTAACAAGCCAAGGACCGTAGAAGAGCTCAAGGACAACATTCGTGAAGAAATAGCCGCTATTCCGGCCGAAATGTTGGCGAAATCGATGGAAAATGCTGCAAAAAGGGCACAATACGCCATCAACGCCAGAGGCGGCCATTTGAGAGATATCATATTCAAAAATTGATGTAAACAAATCTACTTGGAACAAATTAAATGATTAAGATTGCCAACCATAAATTTTTATTTTTTTCTTTGATTTAAAAAAAAAAAAAAGAATATTATAGGCCTTAATAGCTAGAAATTTTTTTTCAAAAAGCTTAAATTTCAGTCTGTTTTATCCGAATATTTTCATTTCCAAAATAGCAAGAAAATGGAAAATTGTTTTTTTTTCAAAATAGCTCGAATTGCAGGTTCAGGATCTTGTGGAGAAAAAAGCTGAATTGACAACACTGCTTTTATTCTACAAAATAAAGTTATTTTTAAACAGCAGTTATTGAAGCCCTTACAAATGTATTAAATAACCATGGTCCCATTTTCACTTTCGCAAAACTTTAGCGATTTCTAATCGCTTTTTGGACTCCAAATCGCAATGGAGCAGAAATAAATAGTTATGTTATCTTCAAAAAGCCCTTAATATGCTTGCACTGTAAGATATTTAAGTTGAAGAAATGGGTGGAAAATGGTTTTGACCAAACAAAACTAAAGCCAGCATTGACTGAATTTCAAGCGCAACGATGCTTAACAAAAATAAAGTGAGACCAATCACGCTTAAGAAATATTGGAAAAAAACTTCTTCATAAAGCGCCCTTTACTAGATTGGTGCATTATTTTGTGAAGAAAGGGGAAGAGAATAGAGGTATATTAATAAACCTATTTCCACAACTTTGAACCGAAACCCTACGTTAAATAAGTGTTGAAACTGTCCCTTAAACTTTTCGAGTGGATTGAACCCTCCTAACCGAACCCTTTGCCGAGTTTAAGATATACAGGCCTGTTCCTGTTTTACAATTTCGATCAATTCATGCGGAATCGGAATTGTTAATTGATCTCGCTTCTAAAATCCGACTGTGTTATTCGACTTTTTATTTCATAATCCCAATACCCTTCAATCGATCCTCAGGATGGCAAAAAAAATCAACCGAATTCTTTAATCGTTTCTTAGAAATCCCAACTCTTATCAATTCCGATTAATCGGATTCGGAATCGGGAACAGGCCTGATATTCTCAGTATTTGTTTAGTGGCTCCCACTGGTTTCAAATATTCCCATGATCCCAAAATTTACCGATTTTGAAAGTTCAAACATGAAACTAAATCAATTTTGGTTATCTAAACCCAGGATTATTAACCTATTATGATCCAACTAGCTACAAAGTTTTTGCTGTTTTTATGATCCTCCGCCCATGACTACCATCCCCATGCAGGGTATTTGCTGAGCTTTACAAACCGAAAACAGCTTTTATTTGCCTGCTTTGTTTTGTTGTATTCTTTTTTCCAACGTATCCTCTCCTGCCTTATGTATATACTGGAAACACACACACAAACATATATCCCTACCCTTCTTCACGCTACCTCCGTGGTACATAAACGAAGCGTTGCGCGTGTTGCGAATAAAAAATTGTGTGCAAAAAGCAAAATAAGGGCACGTGTAGGATGGGCTCGGCAGCTACAGTAGCTAGAGCCAAAGCTGCTTTTTCTTATAGGACTCGCTGCAGGATCTGGTGCAAAGTCAAGGTCCAACTGGCTGCCCCTGGGCAGAGTCAAAACTGCGTAGTTTGTTCGTTCTACCTGCGCCCAAGATCGGTCCAGGCAATGCCGAAGTCACAGCCTGTGGCAGGGGCCGGGCCGGGGCAGAAGGGGGGAGAGTCCCCTGATATAATAATTAAGTCAGGTAGGCAGATCTCGGTCTCAGCCATTGCGTAATAAGTTTGCATGTGTTTGTTGTTCTAGTTAAAAGGATCGAGGGGGAACAAAGCAAGCGATGAAAGGGAGGGAAGTGGTACTAGTTTGTGGTTGTTGTGTCGTTCTTTAGATATTTCAAGGATTTCTTGGCGTATTGTGTGTGTATTTGTGCCTTATGCTGACCTAATTTTAATGACCAGCCGAGACGACAGGCGGGATCGACGCGGAGAAGCTGCAAATGGATGATGGAGACTCTTAGCCCTGGGGCTGGGCCATAATTCTTTGACGACGACGACGACACGCATCAACTTTAATTTTCATAATTAATGGCAAAGAAAAGGCTGAGCCACATGGACCTTGGGGGCAATCAGAGGGAGAGTTGCCATAAATAAATTTTTGCGCATACAGTCGTCGGCATTTATATTTGGACAAACGCAAGTTTTGACACTTTTTTGTTAATAACAAAATATTTATTCCGCTCGAAGGATCAAAGGGTTCAATCAGCAGATTGTTGTATTGACTTTTGAGTTTAAGGGGACCTGCATTAAAATGTCGGTCATACTCAAAACTTAAAACGAATCCGGCTCGAAGGACCAATGGAACCATGCCACACATAGTTGCGATTAGCGACTGCTCTACAGATTTCTGAACTCAGGAATTTTGCGGTTTTAGCGATTTTTATCAAACTAACAGGCATTTAAAATAATTCGGTTGGACTCAAAATTAAAAATTATTGCTTCGTATCCATTAATCTGCGCTCTAAAATAATACACGCCTCTTTTTTAAATTTTAAAAAATAATACCTTCGGTTATGGAAAATCTAACTTCGGCTCGACCAAAGCTATGATTGCAGATTCGCCAAAGTTGCTTTGAAACAGATAATATACATACATAACTTTAAAGTATAAAGACGCTATCATTGAAAACAAAAAATCTTTTTCACTAGAACTAGTTTTTCGACCGATGATTGCTATGAAAACTTTATACTACAATCATCCGATCCGGCCGGTTCGTATTTGTACTCTAATATTTTGTCAAAAGTTTGTCTTAGATAGCTTTAAATCTGACGGTGGAGATAGCAAAGATACATACAGACGGGCAGACGGGCATGGCTATATAAACTCAGTTCATCAAGCTGATCAAGAATATATATACTTTATGTGGTCGGAGATGCTTTCTTCTATGCGTTACAAACATCTGTAAAACTTTAATAATCTCTTTTAACTGAAAGTGACTTAGGACGAGTGGATTGTAATATAGAATATCGTTTTAATAGTCCAAATTTAAAAGGGCACATAACAAAAAAAAAAAATTCAATTTTTAAAAAAAATTATTTTCGAAAAAATGTTACTTATTACATTCGGGGATGCCACAGAAACCTCTTCCGACCAAATTCCTCTGTGATTTGTTGGGAGATTTAGCAAAGGTTTTTTTTTCTCAGTAGCTCCCTCTGCCGATGGTGATGCCATCTACTTGACAGGCAGCGGACTAAGGGCTGCAAGTTATACCCCATGTTTGGCGCTAACAAATTTTTCAATTTTGCATTTTATTTATGGAGAATACGACTTAAATTTGAATTATACAGGCATGTTCTCAATTCCACTACTTTTTGAAAACTAAATCGAACGCAATTCCACTTCGGATTTGATTTTGTGTTCTCAATTTCAAACGAAATTGCTCTCTTTTACTTTCGAAAATGGAACAGTTGGAAATTAGAGAAGCTGCATTTTGTCCCTTTTTTTTTTTAGAGCTAGAACAATCAAATTTCACTAACAATTTCTAAATTGATCACAGAATTAAGAAAAATTTACTTAATGTACATCTAGCAACCGGAAGAGTGCGTTATTTGGCAATTACTTTTCATTCCGCTGACCAACAAGCATTACTTTTCAAATCGAAAATTTTTTTCGTTTTGGCGTTGCGAGAACATGAATCAATTCCACTTTCGAAACGAAGCCGTTCAAGTGGAATTGAGAACATGCCTGATTATAAACTAACTAGTAAAAAGCCCGTCGCGGTTCGCTGCGCTTTTAACAGTATAGAACCAATTTCCGAATCAGTTTGAAGTCAATCGTGAGAGTCAAATATTTACCAAATTTGAAAATATTCCTTAAATTTGTTTCCTCTGTAGAGAAACGACATCGAATCATAAATACATAGGCTTGAAATCAACGTTTTGATACTTTTTCACCGTTACGACATTGCTGCTGCGTTCTTCACTCCCCATTCACTTCTTACACAACTTCCACCCGATTCGCACCCACATCCCTCCCACTTCCCGCCCACATCCCACCCACTTCCCGCATACATCCCACCCCCATCCGACCCACTCTGCACCCAATTACCACCCACCCACTTCCCCCCAGTTTCCACTCACTTCCCACCCACATCCCGCCCACAGCCCTGCCACATCCCACGGAAAACCCAATGTTGGAAAACACGTGTCAAATATTTTGCGTACTATGCCTGCAAACCAAGTTTCAAGTCAATCGGATGAAAATAAACGGTTTACCATACGAACTTTTCCGACGCTTTTCCGACTTTTTCGTGTGGGATTTTCCGGAAAATTTGAAGACAGTTATTGTTTAATTTTCATATACATCTTTTGAAAATCAGTTTGAATCTGATCGGATAATAAATAAAAAAGTTTTATACAACAGTTTTCCGTGAATTTTCCGACTTTTGGTATAGAGTTTCTAAAATTTGAATGGGTCTTTTTTTATGTTTTAGTATGTGTAATTTTGAAAATGAGTTTGAAGCGAATCGCTTGCAACTAAAGTTTCGCCCATACAACCTTGACCACCGGAAGATTGGTATGCAGTTTTTGTTGAATTTTCTTATAGATCTTTGAAAATAAGTTTGAACTTGATCGGATAAAAAACAAAAAAGTTTCATACAACAGTTTTCCGCGAATTTTCCACATTTCCCGACAGAATTTTCCAAAATCCGTTCTTAGTATTCACTTTCAGTAAATGATAAAACTTCTGTGAAAATCTCATCTTTCTATCTTTTAAGGTTTAGGCTGTGCGACGGTCACCAGTCAGTCAGGTTGAACTCTTTTATATATATAGACTAGCAAATAACCCGACGCGCTTCGCTGCGCCTTCAACAGTATAAAACCAAACAATATTGGATATAATAATTCCAAGTAGAACCCAGAAATCGAACTTTGCTGATGGGTTTTCCTCCAACTCCCACCCCCATCCCACCCGCTCTACACCCAATTCCCACCCACCTCCTTCCCCCAGTTCCCACTCACTTCCCGCCCACATCCTTACATCCCACCATCCCACCCCCACCCCCACCCGCCCACCTCATCCCCACATCCACCACATCCACCCATCCCATTCACTTCCTAGAGGGTATCACGGCGTAATTTCCAACATCGGAAAATGAAAACACAAATGAATTCTCATTTTGACCTTACAAACCGAGTTTCAAGTCAATCGGATGGAAAATAGTTATTTTGCATGTAGAATTTTCCAGGCGTTAAAATACTTTTCCGACATTGAAACATCACATTATAAATATTCGTATTCTGTCCTTAGTTTCAAGCCAATCAGATAAAAATAGTTTTTTCATGCAGAATTTTCGGGAATTTTCCGTCCGTTGTGTCAAATTTTCCAACATCGGAAAATCACATTTCAAATCATTTCGTATTCAGCCCTTACAAACCGAGTTTCAAGCCAATCGGATGAAAAATATTTTTTTTCATGCAGAATTTTCCGACGGTTGGGTCAAATTTTCCAACGTCGGAATGTCACATTTCAAACTATTTCGTATTCTATCCTTGAAAACCGACTTTGAAGCCAATCGGACGAAAAAAGTTTTTTCCATGCAGAATTTTCCAAAGTCATTTACAAACCGGGGAAATTTCAAGTCAATCAGATGAAAAATAACATTTTTCCCATACAAACTTTTCCGACGCTTTTCCGACTTTTCCGACAGAAACTCATGTCCAAATTTCAGTATTCTATCTCTTACCTTTTAGGCTGTGCGATGATTGCCAATCAGTCAGTCAGTGAATCAATCAGTCAGGACACTCTGTTTTATATTTATAGAGATTTTTTAATTTTTGGAGGAACATTTGGTTGTTTCGAAAGTGTTTTCCATATAGTTAAGTTTGAATTTAATTAAAATAGCCGACTTGATTTTTTTTTCGCAGGTAGATGATATTGTAAAGGCTGATTTTTTTAGCAGCTTTCGGATTTGATTAAAGACAAATGCATAAAATTAGGAAAAATGTATGAAATCTTTTTTTCAGTCTATAGAGCGATCTGAATAATTTAATGTTAAAGATGATTTCATGTAAATGTTGACTGCGCCTGCGCCTCAACTTATTCATACGCTGGGTCCAATTTTGGCATACTCTTTCCAACAAAACGGACGGTATGTTACGAATAAATTCTTCAATATGGGCTTCCAGTCCGTCAACTGTTGCGGGCTTGTCGCTATAGACATGAACCTTAGCTTAGCCCCACAAAAGATTTTCTAAAGGCGTTATATTTATATGCCCCAAACGTGAAATAAACTGTTCACCGAACTCACCTCTCAATTGGGTCATTGCCAAGCGTGCTGTGTGGCATGTGGCACCGACTTGTTGAAACCATTTGTCAGCAAAATTTTGCCCAGTTTGTAATCATCGCACGGTAGCGCTGTCCATTCATAGTAACATTACTGTCTTCGTCATCATTTTTACATTTTGCAGGATGCATTGGCAGTTCTTGTAATGCTTCTGTCTTATTTTTACACCAAATACGGCAATTTTGTTTGTTCACGATAAAAAAGTGGATATTTTTATTATATTAGGTTTATCAGCTGGAATTAGCTCTTAACATCTAAAATTTTTGTTTCTACCCAAAGCTTTATTTCCCGATTGAGTCTTAAATCTTAAGTCCTTTTCATTATGAATTCTAAAGTTCGATTCGAAACCTATCTGAGAAAATGCTGCTGGCATGATATAGACCAAAAAATATAGAAAATTTCATACAATAATTTGTTTCTTGTTTCGCTTTGTGACTTATCCTTATTTCCCACGCTTATAAATCCCTGTCAAATATTCATTTTCTAAGTTATAAGTTTATCATACATAGATCTGACTTCCAAATTTATGGAAAAATTTGACTGGAAAATCCTCTAAAGTTTCTGCTCGAAAACTAGATTTTACAATAGTTTTTATATATAACAATTTTTTTTTTCGTCAATATATTTATGCCGACTGCTGTATAATTTCTCTGCCTCTTTTCTTAAACTAAATATTGTTTTTTAACACGTTCAGGGAGCCAGCACCAAGACTTCCTGTTCGTAGTGTGAAAGTGTGGCCAAGTTTGTGTGTTTGTATCTTATGGATACATCTTGTGACTCAAACTCTAAATTGAAGAATTTAATATTTACGCACGAGAAACCAAGTCAAGCACTCCCTACCTCATACCACTGACCACCCACTTGCATATACATACATACATCCATCCATATCCATGAGGGTGTGTCAGTGGTACAGCAGATGTACACTTGCCCATACCCCTATACAGAGATATATATATTTTTATTGTATATATCTCTCTCCCTCAACGGGCAGCATTATTTGTAATTACCCATACTCCCACATTTATCCAATCGGAAGCAACTTTGAAACCCAAAATAGGGTTTGCAATTTTCATGCTGGCTTGGCAACGCCACTCGTTGTATACATACGTACATGCATAACGGTTTTGTACATAAACGCGAACGTGTTCCTTCTTTTATGACATTGCCAGCGAGAGAGAGTGAGCTCGGCAAGGGTGTCGTAATTTCGTTGCCAAAAATAACCCAAACTCCATTTTGTACACACTTTGCAAGCATTTGAATGATTCTGACTCAACTAGACTTTGTGCTTTGTCGTCGTCATCGTCGTTGTCGTCCCTTTTCCGTTTCTCAATGTGGGTCTGGGACCCATGCTGAGGTTACATAAGCGAAATGAAGTCAGTTTTAACATCAAAAGTGCCCCACATATGTACATGGGTATTTGTGTTCGATTTACTAGATAGATTTATAACTGTCCTAGATGATGAGTTAATTGGGATTTGCACGATGAAGCAAACTTTATGAAATCTTTCAAAAAGCTATTGTTGGTGAGAAATACAATCCGAAAACCCATAAAGTTGTGCACAAACACTCTGGAACCGGTTTATCCAATCCAAGGTTTTAGTTTGAACTAGATATGGGCTTGTTCCTCATCACGACTATCTTATCGAAACACAAAATTAATTTTTATTTAAATTCGAAAAAAATCATTCCTGATTTCAACAAGTTTTCAAAATAAGTTTCAAATGTCAATCAGAATTAAAACATTCTGCACCATATGCAAGGGTTCTCGTTCCCATGTTTCTCTTGATCCAATTTGATTGTATGAAATCGTATGTAATTTTTGGGGTTTTTTGGGGGTTTGTTTTTTTAAAATCACTCTCTTCCTCTGATTGTGAATGAAAAAGAAAGCCTTAAACATGCTTATCAGGGGCGTAGTTAAGCGTTTTTTGTTTTTTGGCAATAACATTATTTTTTTTATTTTTTTTTTAATTTATATTTTTTTTAACAAAGCTTTAACTAAATATGATTTAAGAAAAACCTCTCGCTTGCGAGTAACAGCCGTGTGAGCTAGAGCGCTGTCATCGTCCGTGAGTATTCACTCATATATTGTGAACCATGTATTGCATTTGCCAAAAGCGGTGGCCCGAGGGATAGAGGCCGTTGGGACAACTTGTAAAAATTAAATTTGACAACTGGATAAAAGCAAAAATAGTCCGTACTTAGACAATAATAAATAAAATTGTTATTTTCAGAGTTTTCAAGAGCATTAAAAAAAATGTTTCCACATAAATGCCATCCTTGTGCACGCGGATATTATTTAATCAAAAGTCACTGTAATGATGTGTCTTACGCATTCGCAGAAGGCCTTTATGCCTAAATAAAAAATACAATTGTGATTTGGCGACCTTTCTAATTGTAGATGTATTGTCTCCGACTCGAGGTCAGGTTGATAGAAAAAACGATTTATGTTTCTTTTTTCCGATATATTTCGGTTGCTCTTCGTCTGCACCGTGTGACGTGGAGTCCACGTAAACATAAATCGTTTTTTCTATCAACCTGACCTCGAGTCGGAGACAATACATCTAAATAAAAAATGTGAAAAACGAAAAGCTCCTTCTGCAGCTCGCACTATGCGTCATCTTGCAAAGCGCTGAAACTGCCACATCAGCATTGCGGCGAGCTATATGTCCTGTCTAAAGAGTTACATTTGTTATTTACATATTGTTTGTATATAGAAATGGACCTGATCCCAAAATAAATAAACTTTCCCCAAGGTTACATAGAGGGAAAAATTTTATTCAGATTATTATCTCAAACAATTTTTAGCACACATGTTCTACGTTCAGTTTAACTTCAGATTAAACTTAAACTCCATACAGAAATTTATATATAGCTAGCACGCCGTCCCATACGTTTAATCCCGAAAAATTGTTCTCTGCTTTTCAGAACGACTTAAATGAATCAATTCGGAATGAATATTTTAGTTAGTCTTTGAAGTTCTTCTAATTCTATGATATATACCGCGCTTGTAAATAATAGTTGCTTCCCTTTTCTTCCAATCCAAAGAGATGTTTCCCATACCCTATTCAGAAAGCCCTCAACCTGATCCAAAATTAATCAAATTTTTCTCAAAAAATAAGCGAGAGCTTATTCGCCTCTGTGTGGTTTTGGACTGTGATTTTTAGCATGTATTTGCAAAATATAGAAATCGAATTATTACAAGAAATGCCAAAAATCCTATTCCATTTTAACGATGTGACTTTGCAAATATCCGAAATAAATATACAAGGGAATATTTTACTATGAAATGGAATACATTAAAGATGATAGAAAATAAAATAATACAAGAAACAAAATTAAAAAAATAAAAAATCAATTAAAATCGACAAACATCGGATAAAAACAAATACAACCGTGTTTGAGAGCAGTAATATTGAGAACAAAACAGTTTTTCTTACTAAAAACTTCATTTTCCGAACGAACATTTGTATGGCAGCTACAAGAAGTAGTCATCCGATCCTGTCGGTTCCGACATATTAGCAGCGTGGTAGAAAAGAAGACGAAATTTCAGCTCAATAGCTCCAAAACTGAGGGACTAGTTCGCGTAGAAACGGACAGACGGACGGACGGACAGACGGACAGGACAGACGGAGAGACGGACGGACAAAGCCGACTCAGCTCGTCATGCTGATCAAGAATATATATACTTTATGTGGTCGGAGATGATTCCTTCTATGCGTTGCAAACTTCTGGGCAAAATTATAATACACTTTTCAAGTGTATAAAATTATGCCAATGTTTAGACTGTAAAGCATTTTCCAACAAGACCCACAAAATTCTAAAGTTGTAAAAAAAATCAGTCTGGGTTTGGTCTGATTGGTTAATTTTACTTTAATGTCTTCAGCAATATTTTTGCCTCTTAACCGAGCCTACAAAACTCTTTTTTGGACCAGTAAAAAAATAAAAAAAAAAAAAAAATAAAATAAAAACCTTAGCCATTGCTAATTTTACGAAATTTGTTTTTTATTTTGAAACCGCCACCAATTCAATATAGAATTTCTTTCGAAAATGTAGATGCGAACATAGAGAAAAATTATTTATAAACATTTTTTATACCTTGGAGAGGGTATATTAAATTGTCCGGATGTTTGTAACGCACAGAAGGGAAGCATCTCCGACCACAAAAAGTATATATTTCTTGATCAGCGTGACGAGCTGAGTTGATATGCCATGTCCGTCTGTCCTCTGTCCGTCGTCGTCCGTCTGTTTATGCTATCTCCTCCGTCAGTTTTAAAGCTATCTAGCCAAACTTTGCACGAAGTCTTTTTGGGTACAAATACGCTTGCACATTTGTCGGAACCGGCCGGATCGATGACAATAGCATATAGCTGCCATAGGAACGATCGGTTGAAAAAGTAGTTTTAGTTAGAAAAGCTTTTTTGTTTTCAATGCTATCGCTACGAAACCTCGTATTTTATAAGTTTTTATGTTTTTCACATAATTTCAAGCAAGTTTATGCAAATCGGGCAACTATATAGTATAGTTGCCATACAAAAAGATCTGAAAAATAGTTTTTAGTATGAAAAACTTTATGTTTTCAATGCTATCGCTCCCAAACAAATGACTGTATCAATATAAATGGTCCAAATCGGCTGACTCTATAGCATATAGCTAATGATTGGTCGAAAAATAGTTTTAGTGAGAAAAACTTTTTGTTTTCAATGGTAGCGTGTTTGTACGTTTCAGTTATAAATATTATCTGTCTCAAGACAATTTTTAGACCCAGTTAAACAAAATTGAATTCAACTTGGAAAACATTTATGAATAAGCCTGATATTTCGTTGAACTTAGAAGTGGAACCTATTCCAGGCAAGAAGGATATTTATATGGTCTAAATTTGCACCTTAAATACCTTCACAGGGTAATGTTTGAATACGACGCTTGCCGACTACCCCAGATATTAACCAAACACATAATACGCAAGCAAGTTTTTTGGTTTGACGAAGTAAAAAACCTATTGTAAAGCTGCGAACAATCTCAAGAAATAATAAATATGACGCGTATTACAAAATAACATTGGTGCAATATAAGTATTAAACTTCTAATGGCGCTAAGCAAAATAGACCACATATCCCACATCCAGAGTGCCACATCAAGCGAGGCTCGTTTTTATAAGTATCTTGACTACAGTAGAGGCAGAACATATTGTAACAATTTATACAGAAGAACGACTATTAGTTGGATACTTAAAGCACGCTCTGACACCCTGCGGGGAAACAAGGACTGCACGCTGTGCAGCCTTAGGGAAGTCGAGGATATAACACACTTCTTAGGCAGATGTCCCGTTCTCAGATAGATTCGATGCAGATTCCTGGGAAGAACGCAACTTACGGATCAGGAGGTAATGTGCGCATTAAACGGTGAAGACCCCTTCAATTGGATCATGCTTGCAGACTATATGGAGAAGGCCATAAATTAATTATAAGCGAGTTAAATGTATGATAAAAATAAAAGTCACTAAATAATTTATACTTAATATATCAATCAACGTTAGTACCTAATTGTAAAGTGAGTCCAGCCAACTGTGTTGACAAGGATGAACGATCTGGTATTCGGCGACGAGTCGGGCAGCCAGGTGTAGTAGTCCGATGCAGCACTTTGAGTGGAAAAACTGCATACGGCGGTTTTAAAACCATGTCGATATATTTACAACAAGGCTGCAAACCTCTAAAATTTTGCAGGTTCGGGGGGGGTTCGAATAAAATCTAAGGTTCTGTTTGAACCTCGGTTCACTTGAACCTAACAAAATATTTTCCATTTATTACTACTTATGTTTAAAATAAAATTTTTTTTTAATAAAGCAATTTTAATTATTCAATTCTTTCTGACATTTTACAACAAATGAGAACTGCTTAGTTAAAGTTAATAAGAATTATATCTTTTTGGAGCTCTTCACCTATACTAGCTCTTAGATCAGAAAGAACAAACTTAAGTGTTTAAAAGGCTCGTTCAACTGATACCTGCGTTGCTGGAACAGCAAGTATAGTCAAAGCTATATTTCTTAAGTCCTCGTTTTTTTTTTACTTTTCCAAAATGTTAAAACATTTGTCTATGCATTTTCTCTTGTACAAGTTTCAAAAGAGATCTATAACATCATTTATATTTGATATTTGTTTTACTGCTTTCTATTTGTTTCATAAATTTTTCTTCTTCGCAATCAGACGTTGAGTCATTTAAAGTTGAATTTGGAAAACTCTCATTAAGAAAGAACTCTGAATGCAAAAATCTTTGAGAGTTAGTAAGCGTTCGCAAATTTTGAAGGATGAGTTTTAACGCGTTACACAGTCTAACACTGTTTTATTCAATTTTTCTCTATGCAAAAGATTTAAAATAGTGTGAGTACAGAGTTTCTTACTCAGAACTTCCTTAAAAAAATAGTTAACTACTACATTTAAGGTGGGTGCAGCACAACGAACTGTAATTATAGAGTCCTCCGGAAATTTATTGAGCTATCTTCGTCATCGTGCAAATCAAGCTTTTGATCTCATGAGCAACCTTCATTAACGTTGCATTCTTCTTAGTTGCATTTCTCTTTCGCTATGAAGTTGTCATTAATACGTAATTTTTCTGCCCAAACCATATTTGCTTTTGTCGACGGTTATAGATAGGGGGTTATTGGAAGTCTTAAAACCTTGAAGAGGCCATCAAACCTCAAAATATCTGATTTTATAGTTTTGATAAATTCCTCTATAAAAATATTTTTGATCCATGTTGTGCAAAGATCTTAACATTTGGAAAATCGTATGGAAAAAAGCCCGGTCTAATGTACATATGTGAAGTTAAACAAGTATGCTCGGTTACTAGGTCAAATGGCTTAGATTAATCGAATTTAACCTTATTTTCATTGTTCAAAGCAGTGTCGATTTCATTCAAACGGTTTCCTTCCAAATTATCTAGTAAACAATTTGTAATCGTAAATTAATGCAATCAAATCGTTTTACAAAAATTTCTATAGATTTCCAATATTTCCCTGTACATGTCTTAAAAAAAACCATTTAAAACCTAATCTTATATTAAGGTGTAATTTTTGAAGTGGTGTGTTGGGTTCAGGTTCGAGGAGTCAAAATTTTAGGGGTAAAAGTATATGGTCGGTTCGTCGGACTCGAAAAAACTCGAACCGAACCGGTTCAGTGTTTTTAGGACCGGTTTGCAGCCTTAATTTACAATATCAAAACTTTGTTCGTATTAATCAATATGTGATACAAATATTTATAATGCCTTACACAAAAAATACGAATAAAAATCTTATCTTATCTTATGTAATTTTAAGTTTCTAAACTTATAAAAGTATACTGGGGTTAGCCGGCTCGAGGTCTCAGTGTTTTTAACATGCTTAATTTATAAAAACCAATGGGATTTATAGAAATGTGGTCATGCTAAATATAATCATTGTAATGTGTACTTTAAAGACAAATTGAAGGAGTTCAAAATATATTCCAAAATTAAATTTTGGAAATGCCCTTATTACATGAGAAAGGACTTGAACAAAAAATAAACACTTTTTCAAAAAAATTTTAAACTTCAGGACTCTATTACAAAAAAACTTTATGTAAATCAATCCAAGCCTAGACATGGTTTTTTCACTACCACAAGTACTTTTCAAATTTTTTGGGTCTTGTTTGTGGTGCACTGTTTTATAAGTGAAGCTGCTTGAGGGACTCCTTAAAAATCCTTTTTAAATCCTTTTTAGGTTGATATCTTTCGGACTTTTTTGAGCATAGAAATCATATAACAATGGAGAGTGCTACCAAAACGTTAAAAAACATACAAGAAGAAATGAGGAAATAGAGCTATCAATCTGTTCTGAAATTCTGCTACGTCTCTATTTAGTTACAATGGCTTGAAGCGGGTATATATGTATTCAATCCATTTCAAAATTGTACAAAAATTACATAATTTCATCTGTGTCTTTTCTGTTATTTGTTAGATTTCTTATCCCATTGGAATAATAATTTTTGTATTTACACAATTAAGAAAATTAAGAAAATTGCGTAAATACAAAAATTATTATTCCATTGGGAAAAAGAGTTTTCTCATTATAATTTATTAATTCATAGTTTAATTTTTTTTTATCAGTTTATGTATTTCAAAGTTATAGAAAAATTACACAATTCTAAAAGTCTTTTCTGTTATTTGTGAAAAGTTTTATTTGAATTGTATGATTATCGAGAGTTCAATTACATATAAGAAGAAAATTTATTATTCCATTGGGAAAAGAGCTTTCTCATTTAAGTGTATTGATTCATAGTTTCATTTATTTTTTTCAGTTTATGTATTTCCCAACATTTAATTCCGACTTTGTTAAACATATGTACTGTTTTTTTCTGATTCAATCTATGTACAAGTATCTATACCGCTCACACTTAATTTCTCATTTTGTATTTGGGCTATGTCTATATACACATTTCTCAGTTCTTTCACTGTGGCACCAAGTGAAAGTGAGCGAGACGGCAAATTCAAGCTGAAATTTCATTTGTCCCTTGTGCCTTATTGCCACCGCATTTTGAGCGGAGAGCGACAACGAGGCGAGGCGCACGCACTTTTTGGCTCACGAATTTCGGGGGTATTTTTTTATGCTCCGTTTATATGCAAGTATAATAATATAAATATACAGGGTGTTGACTGAGCTGTGTTACAAATTAATGAATGAGGATGATGTTCCCACTCATAGGAAACTCCGCCCACATATGTACCTACTCTGTAGGCATCAGACAACAGGTAAGCAAGTACAGGTAAATCGAGAAAATGAGGGAAAAGTGTGCAAGAGGCAAAAGTCAATTAAGAAAATGGCTGGCAAAGCCATATTAGTCAAAAAGAGGACACATATTTTTAAACTATGTAGGGGAGGATGATTCCTGATAAAAGAAATTAGTTTTAAATTTTTATTTTTTTATTTTATAACAATTAAATTGAACATTATTTGTATTTATTAATTAACAATAAGTTAAGTTTAATTTATGAAGGTAAAGGTTAAAGGTAAGAAAGTTTTGCGCGCATTCTAAAGCGTGATTTTTGTTTGTTTGTTGTGTGAATATTTTCAATCTAGTTTGCGATTTCTAGTTAAATTGCTTGCATCCCATGCAATGCACTATGGTAACAAAGCCGATTATTTTCACATAAATTGAAAAAAACTGAAAATGCGTTTTATGCAAAAAGAATAAGAATTTTCTAATAGAGTATACTCTTTTCATCTCAGAAGTATAAATTTTTCCATATAAAACAGCCCTGAGTTGACTCTAAATTTTCTGTGCATAGGGCTTAAGATAAACTAAATTTTTTTTTCATTTTTATTAACATTAAAAGCTTAAAAACAAAATCCAAGTAATTAAAAGGATATATGGAAAATATAGCCCAAGTTTAGTTTATATGATTGTCATTGTGTTTTGTCTTGTGGCGAGAACTGTGCACTCTAAACGCAGGCATCTTAAGTTTCTGGTTTTTAGAAGGGTGTAAGAAAACAATTCCCGGAAAGCGCTTGTTTTTGATCGAGGCATCGCTCACTCGTTCATTCCTCACTTTCATCCACCGTCAAGTGAATTACCGGCGCCCAGCTTGTCAAAATGACAAGATGACGGTGTGCCAAAAACATTTTTCTCTCATGTTTAAGCCTTTTTTTCTTTTCTCATTCAGGGGAAGAGAGTGCTTAAAAAAAGGGCGATCGCGCAAACAACAACCATATGTGTGAATACTTACGTTTTTATACAAACAAATTGGTTAACAAGTTTAAGGAAAGATCTCCCTTTTCTTTGTGCCTATGAGCAAAATAATTACGCACGCAATTTTAGTGAATAAATACACAACAATAGAACAAAATAAATACCACCGGTCGAAAAATGTGTTTTACTTAGGAAAAAAAATGTTGATTTTAATTTTGGCGTTCTTAAACTCTGATATTCCAACCATTTGTTAGAATACAAGCTTTGGCAATCTCATTTTTTTTCTCAATTTACAAAATCTTTCGTTTCAGCAGAAAGATTTATAGTCTTTGAGGCAGAAAGAATCATTTTCGACCATATAAAGTATATATATTCTTGAACAGCCGAGACGATATAGACTTGTCCGTCTGTCTGTATGAACACCTAGATCTCAGAGACTAGAAGAGCTAGAGCCACCAAACTTGACAAGTAGACTCCTATTGTCTGCACGCAGATCACATTTTTAAAGATATCGAGTTCAAATTTATAACTTAAATTTATATTAGCAATAACTAAAATCCCTTAAATTTTCATCAAGATCGGATAATAAAGAGCGGAGTAAAAAATGTTGCATACTTTTCGGATGTTCCACCTCAGGAACGCAGGAACGCTGTTTAACCAAAGACCAATATAATCTCTAAGATGCCGAACGCCCATACAATGGTTTTGCAATATGCAGCTGTTTTTTTTTTGGTGGCGCCGAAAATCGCGCTCTCTCCGCTCACAAAAAGTTGAGAGCGTAAAAATCTAAAAATAGAATGCACTTGCTTGTGTGAGTAATGCTTGAGAATACGTGTGCACACTTACAGTCGTCGGCTGTCGCTGTATGCGTACAAAAACGCGGCTGGCTTTAGAGCGCTCTCTCTCTCTGGCTTCTGGACAAAATTTCAAGAGAGCGAAAAGCCAGATGAGAAGCCAGGGGGAAAAAATCGTGTGCAAAAAAATCGTATGGCGTTACTCATCTTCATATTCCAATGTCTTTGGTATAACATTTCTTTTCATGAGTAACGGGTATATCGAAGTCGGTGAGAGCCGACTTTAACTTACGCTCTCGATTTTTTCTATAAAGAATATTCTAAGAATAATTTTGCTTTCGCAAAAATTTTTCAATTTGGTTGCTAAATCGCAAAAGTAGTTTGCTAATCGAAAAATTTCGCCGATTTGAAACCGTGGATTGAAAAGTAAATGGGAAATGTCGCTAGATTTAAGAGGTACCTTTCAATGATCCAATTTTATTAATCCTATGTAACTATTTTAGATTTTTTTGTGATTGTTTGGATTTGGATTAATCCCCATTTTCTCAATGTCCGGTTAGTCAAACTTACCGACAGGTTAGCCGGCCTCATGATGGGGTTTAATTTTAACCTGACGGCAACTTTCGATTGAACTATCGATATTTTCATTCGATAGACAAACAGCTGTGTCCGACACTTGTCATATCGGGTGATATTATAGAGTTAATCCCATAGCTGTCGGATTGTGACTCCCCCATTTCTGCGGAAAATGCTTCGGAATATAGCAGCAGGAAAGCAACAATCAATGACACTGTCATCCCATTTAGGCCTTGCAATACGCTCTTTTTCTTCATTCGAAATAAAAAATCTTGCTATAGCAAATCCTATCTCTTCAGCACCTGAAGAATAGTCAGCAGTAGTATTAGATTGATGTAGCTGCCACCGGGGTTCATTTGAGGAAAGTTGGCAACTTTTATGGTCAGCAGCTCCTCTTCATCTTCGATCTCTGCAACTAATGCATTATTGACTAAATCTGCTATTAACTGCCGAATTTCAAGTTGCTATTTTTGAGCAATAGATAAAACAACCACCAATTGTTCTAAAAATTTTATTTTATAAATTTTTTTTTTTTAGCAATTTTAAATTTATTTTTTTCACATCTTCAAAAAACCCCATAAAAGAACCTTAAAATAAATAAAAAGGGGGGGTGATCATAGTTTGTTTTCCGAAATAATCCCAAAAAAAATTTTGTTTTGTATTTTAGGTAAAAGAGCACAAAACTTCCTCAACACTAGTTTTAAAAATAAATTTTGTTTTTTTTATTTCATATGAAAAAAGATTTTTAATTCGAAATGGGGGGTTGTGAGCACATCTAAAAGTTCAAAATCGTGTTTTTAAGCCATTATCTTATTAAATGAAAAAAGAAAATTTCCATATCAATAAGAAATATCAAAAGATGAAAATAATACGGCATCAGGTGTTTTCTTTATATACGAGCATTTTGCTGGCTGTTTTTTGTTCCTTTCAATTTTTACACTGAAAAGTGTATATATCAGAAAGAAGAATAAAAAATAAAAAAAGTTGTTGTGTTCACGAATATCATGGAGCTATCGATGAAATCACAGAGTTTTTACCAGCTGCTAATCGGAGAGGATCGGATGATATGTAGGCTACAAATCTGAAAATGTTAGTAAGAAAAACTGTTTTTTCTCAATATCAAAGGTCAGGTATGTTTTTTAAGCTAATCTCGAAGTTTGGTCGAAGTCCTAACTTGAGAAATATTGTGTATCAAAACTCGGTAAGACGAAGTTCCTTCTCGTTTTACTGAGAGTTCTTATCGTCCAATTTAATATTTTTCAAAGTGGCTCCCCCTATCTCACTTTTTTGGTGACGTCCTAACACGAAATTGACAATCTAACAAACTGTGATTTGGCTGGAGCGATAACCGATAACTTTGTGGATACAGCTGCTTCTGCCATGTGAAGTTTTGCAGAACGAGTTGGGAATGAAACAAAATCGAAAACAAAAAGTTGCGAATTCGGAAACACTTAAAATTGAATTCGTACGAATTTGTTCAAATCGCAAACTGCAAAAGTAAGTGAAAGCCGGAGCATAACTGTCTTCGAATTAGTTTAGCTAGGTTTTTAGCAAAAATTGGAATTTGGAAAATGTGAACCTGAATTCTTCTTTGAATAAAGAGAGTGGTATAATTGTGCGTTGGAATCATGGTCTGTGTCTCTATTGAACCATATCTACCATTTACACCCTTATTTAAAAACTGTGACCAACTTCGACATGTAAATACATATCTACATACATACCTACATACATATAATGCAATTTAAGCTATCGAGCTGACCTTCAACATCAGTTTGCCTGGTTAGAGGCCGAGTGAAGCTCAAGCCCAAAAAAAGAGAGATTGCTGACAAAAAGGAAGTGAGGCAAAAACTGAGCTAAAAATATGCATTTGCCATACACGGGATACACACACACACACACGCACACATGCCTGAAAACGAAATTTGCAACATGCCGAAAATTAAACGAAGTACCCGCTGCCGCGACTGAGCAGTCACAGCGCAGTTGCAGTTAGCATTGACGTTGCGTCGCAGTCACCGCAATGGCCAGGGATGGAGAGGGGAATGACAGGCTGTAGCATGCGCGCGCATGTGTTAGAATCGCATGCAACTCCAACATCATTCAATGGTATTTTTTTTTCCAACATCGTTTTTCAAGTGCAAGTCCAAGGGCAACTTGCAACTTCGTTCAACTGCAACAAGCAAAGCGCCGCACAGTGGTTGTGGATAGCAAAACTGTTCGACATAAACGATCTAAGAGATATTTAGAACAAGGTTCCCCAAGAAGAGAGCGCTAAAATGTGTTGCATGACTTCGGCAAGCATTCGGTGTGAATTGGCGAGTATGTTCGTTTTCCCAGGGGTTATGGCTGGGGAACTTTGCTTTAGAAAAACTGATTTTTTATGAAGTTTTTTGAAAAGTGTATTATAATTTTGGCCAGAAGTTTGCAACGCATAGAAGGAATCATCTCCGACCACATAAAGTATATATATACTCTTGATCAGCATGACGAGCTGAGTCGATTAAGCTTTGTCAGTCCGTCTATTCGTCTGTTCTCTACGCGAACTACTACTCAGTTTTGAAGCTATTGAGCTGAAACTTTGCACGGAGTCTTCTTTTTACTGCACGCTGCTAATATGTCGGAATCGACCGGATCGGATGACGACTTCTTGTAGCTTTTTCAAGTGTATCAGAACTTCGGCACAGACGAAGTTAGCTTTGCCTTTCTCGTTTTTAATACTGATCAGACAAATTTCATTTTTTTTTTCATCAATCACTGCTTAAATGAATCGTGGTTTGTTCGAGGGCTTGACACTTGAAAACGATTGGACCAAATTGGATACTTCCTTCTGCGTGATTGTTTGCAATTGCTACGCGATGGTTTAGGAATATTGAGAAGTCTGAAAAGTTATTTCAGATTTGTTTTGTGTTTCCAGATGTTTTCAAATATTTTTGTACGGTCCAGGTCAAGATTTTTCAAAGTCATTTGGTGGTGAATTTGTATATGAACGAAATGACAATCCAACATTCAAGGTAATTTTTACAATGTTTAACGTGGATGAATGTGGAAATTATAGTGAATTCCCTTTGAAATCGTATATAGTCAATCACCGTAATCTTAGAAGAGGTTACAGGAACATAAGTAAATTTTGAAAAACGGAACTCTCAGCCATAATCCCAATTTCGCTTTTGCAAAAATTTTGCGTCCTCTCATCTTGGGGAATCCTGATCTACAGATTTACATACATAAAACCCTGTTCAGTTCACAACTTGGTTTATGGTTCGTGGAATACGGACATAATATCACGGTTGTATCCGTTGCCGAATTAAATAACTTTTTCAAACTAAACATTCTACACTTAGATTTTGAGATTGAAACTCTAAACATAGAAAATATATATAATTTAGTTGTTGGTTGGCGACCTTTCTAATTCTTAAAAAGTTGATTTTAGCCGGCTCTAGGTCGTGAATAAAAAACACAATGGTTTTTTAAGGATTATTTCCAATATATTTCGGAAGCGCATCGGCCTTTGTCTTCAGGGACACTACAAAAACAATATGCCAATTATCACAGTACATTGAAAAATATTATTTTAATTTATGACACGTTGACACATTAATTTATGACACGTCAGTTTCGCTTAACGTAGAGTTCAATACTAAATTATTGCTAAGGGAGTAAATGGCGTGTTCACCAGCACAAACGATGGAAAAAATCGATGGATCTAGTCATTGTTGAGGTGAACGAATGTGAAGTCAACTATGATTGCTAATTTTTGTCATTTGGTTAAACAAAACGATTGCTTTCACGCATACCATTTTACTTAAAATTTATCAAAGCGTTAAACAAAATCCAATTACCTTTTTGATCGATGATGTTTGTTTGCTGGTGAACAGGGCCATTGTCTGTATAGGTGCGCGCAGTTGTCAGTGTCAGTCGGATAATTCAATCTCTTCTCTGTTGATGTGGAACTGATGTATAATATTTCAATAGTAAACCGTTTCCTATAGTTACTCTCCTGTTGCAAGATTGTTGTTCCTTCAAAATTCGGTGCATGTCCGCTCTCCATACAGTGTGTCGCTAGTGCCGTTTTTTGTATTGTCGTTTGGTGTCGAAGCTTGTAATCAGATTTATGTTGTGAAATCCTTGTTTTGAGTTTTGACTTTGTTGTTCCAACGTATAGTTTGTTGCATTTGTTCTCCAAATCTTCATTGCAAGGTATTCTGTATATCACATTGCTTTTGTCGTCTTTGTCTATTTTGGATTTCGTCTTGTTGTAAAAGTTCCTCATTGTGTTTGTGGGTTTGTGGGCTATTTGTATGTTATGTTTGTTGAAGCACTCAGATTTCGCGAAACGCTCTGAGAGTTGTGGAACGTAGGTAAGGCTCCTAAAAGATTTCGGTTGTTTGTCGTCTTTTGGTTTTTTCTAATAACCAAATAATGATTTTATAATCCTCATATACAATTTAAAGAATTTTTAGGAGCGTTACTTAGGAATGGTGCTGTTTTCTTGGTGTCAGAGTATAGAGGTCCTGGTCTGTATTTGGTGGGATTAAATGGGCGTGATGTATTATGAGTGGCTACAACCGGGTGATTCCTTCACAGGGCAACTCTACCGAACTCAATTGATGCATTTCAGCTAAGCATTGAAGCAAAAGCGGCCTGAATACGATGACGCATGCCCTTCGCTCTTTCGAAGAACTCCAAAATTGAATCGATTCGTAGATCTAATCAAAAGACTCAATGTGTTTTGAGATGGTATTCGAAAATGACCAGAAAGATGGAAAAAACTGAAATAAAAAACATTCTTTAAAACTTTTTTGTCCAGGTAATAATATACATACAGATTTCTCTACAAACTAAATAGTACGGCACTGTCCAAAGTAAGATAAGAGGCACGTGAATAAATTCAATCGCTCATTATATTGGAGAAAATAGTCATGATTTTGACCGTCAAAATCAATTTATCGCCTTGAGAAAAAGAACCTTTGGCAAAAACATTTAACTCGAGACTTACAGGAACCCGTTCTGTAGGAATAATACGTGGACTTAATTACTGAAAAACTTATTTATGGAAAAAAATCGATGGATCTAGTTCGATTTTTGAGGTGAACAAATTTTAAGTACGATTGATTAAAATCAATACGATAGTTTTCAGGTACACCATTTATACCTTAAAATTTCATCAAAGCGTTCAACATGAGCCACTTAACTTTTTTTGATGGATGATGATTGATGTTTGATGTATGCTGGTGAACAAGGCCAAAGTTTTTAAATTCTGTGCTTGGTTAGTTCTGATGGTGAAACTTAATGGGAGTGGGAATTGATCCCCTCCTACGCCACTAAACAGTATTATTCAAGTTTCTCTTAGCCAATTGTCAAAAAAGTGGTTCCTTTAATAAGTTTACGAATGCTTTTGAGAAATTATTTCAAAATGTTTTAATTTTTTTAATAATTCAATTGTTTGAAAAATTGTGCCCACCTCCCAAAGAGTTTTTTTTTACCAACTTCTCCCACTGTGCGTTGGAGTTAGTTAGGTGCGGGAGGCGGGGGAAGTCTCCGAGCAGGTTCTGGAAAGAGCTGCAGCAGCGCTGCTCGCTTTGCTCGATGTTCTCTGCCTTTGCAGACCCAGACCCAGACCTTGAAAGCAGCTTCTCGTTCGTTCTGTTCTGTACATACTCTCACTGCAAACATACAGACAAGTGTACATACCTAACATCCACTGCATACATACTTGCACTCTCTATTTGCGGCAATTTTGAATTGGTATTGGTGTGTGCACACTTGCACACGATTCTATGGCCACACGAAGCCTGCGGGAGGCACACGAAGCTCTTTAATAGAGTGGGCAGCAGCAGCAGCAGCTCGGTGTAGAACAGGCTTACCCACCTCTTACTCCCTGCTCTGCCCACTTTTTGACATTTCGCCCACTTTTTCCTGTTCTTCCGGTTTTTGTTTTGTCTGCTTTCCTGTTTTCGACCCATAATCCTGTCCCGAGCGCCTTGCCGCCTTGCTTATGTAATGCCTAAAAAACGTGTTCTGAGCTTCGGGCTTTGTGACAACACTTCTATGTATCGAAACTGAATGAAATTGGTTTTTTTTGTCATTCCCTTTCGTATTTTGTTTTCATAAATGTGGGGGACCAAAATTCTGAATGTGGGGTTTATAGAGGATTGGTTGGAATTAGCTATTAAACTTGGAGGTCCAATAGATAGATGCACATATAAAATCTAAGAATATTATGTAGCAAAATGAAAATAACTAAATACTTATGAGGAGTTTCTTCCTAAAAATCGGGAGGGAGTCACTCCGGGGCTCGAACCCGAGAAACTTTTGCGTACGGGTTCAGGGAGCGGGTTCAGAAGGTCGCTGAAACGGCATCAAACCGGGGTTCAGGAATAATTTTGTTTTCGTTAAATCAAAAAAATGTATGTTAATTGGAAAACCCTTAAACATTTTATACATTTTTGAAAGTTAAGAGTCTTTACATTATGATTGTAATATTCGAGCTTAATAATAGTTATTATAAGGGATATTTTACTGTAAAATCAATGGTAAATTTTTAACTAATTTTAAGAAAGTGACTAAAAAAATTCGCCGAAATTAACAGAAAAATTATTTTAGGATGTTCACCAGCACGCGTAAAAGCGTAAACTCCAAAAGAAAAAGATTACCAACTTTTTGCTGCCCTGTGGTATGCTTAAAAATCAGTGCAAAAGTGTAAAAAAGAGTAAACAGTTGAAGCGTTGTAAAATTATTCAAAATAACGACAAAAATACTTGACATTTGGAGATTTTTTTCTGCAAAATATGCGGTCACACCTACAATAGTTAAATTTGTTTTGTCATTTTAACCATGGAGCAAAAAGTATTAGAGAGGAACTTTGCTCTGTCGGCACTGCTTTTGTCAGCTGTTCGCTCTCATTTACGCTCTCTAGATCAGCGATGGCCTTTGGTTCCTCCCAGGGACCGAAAACATTTCGCTATTCACACGTACACGACGCGAACTCTTGCCGAAGCTGAGACCAAAAGAGCAGAAAGCCGTCATTCGCTCGCCAGAGTTCGAAGCGACTAGGTCGAAGCGAATTGACAAAGCTTTGTTTTCGCACACCAATACTTTCTCACTTTTTGGCCTCGCTCTCGCTGGCCATCGCTGCTCTAGATACTTTTTTGGTCAGCTGTTCGCTACTCTCTGGATACATTTGGGTTATGGTCGTCACGCTCTAACCACAGTGATTTCCTGCTGTCACTTGGAAGTATCTTTTTGGGCACTATCGTTTAGCGCCAGCAAAATTGAGAGGCAGCGCAAAGTTCCTCTCTAATACTTTTTCCTCCATGTTTTAACTGCATATCTTCAAACACTATGTCTGTAACAACACCTAGAGAGCCGTCATCACCTACTGTAGACATACAGGCATGTTCTCAATTCCACTACTTTTTAAAAGTAAATCGAACGCAATTCCGCTTCGGTTTTGATTTTGTGTTCTCAATTTCGAATGAAAGTGATCTCTTTTTACTTTTTGCAATCCACTGGACCAAGCGAAAATGGCACTAGATACGCAAGAGAGAAAACAGAATTGCAAGAAAAACGATCGAAATGAAACATTCGGAAATGAGAGAGGCTGACTTTTAGGTTTCACTCTTTGTTTTCGTTTGCACAGCCAAAATCTGGACACAATAAAACAAAAATTATTTATAAATCATTTAGAGACTAGAATGCAAATCAAATTTCACTAACAATTTCTAAATTGATCACTTTTCATTCCAACGACTAACAAGCATTACTTTTCAAAACTTTTTCGTTTTGCTGTTGCGAGAACATGAATCAATTCCACTTTCGAAAGGTTGCCGTGGAAGTGGAATTGAAACCATGCCTTATAGTTGTAGTTTTATTTTATTTGGTTTTTGATGGAGCTTCTCCAAACCACCCGAAGCAGAAAAGTGCTACCTGTAACTCAAGTTCCATTTGAAGTCGAAATGCAGTCTACATAAAGTATGGGGCCGCACGGATCCATTGGTCATTAAAAAATTGATGGCACATTGGTTCGCCAGTTGACTTATTTGGGCACACAGAACTTGGATCCTCGCCGCCAGCATGCAATTGCAGTAAGATCCTTCATAAGGTCGTCTACCTCTTCATCGACAGCATCATGGTCCATAACTCAGTATTTTTTAAATATTCATATTTCTTCATGCTCCTATTTAGCTTGATTTGTACACCTACAATTAATGCTTTAAAAATTCGTATTAAACTTTGACACACAAGTGACAGAAAAAGTCACAGCCTGTCAAAAACAGCTGATGTACATTAAAAATTACGAAGGTAAACCTTATAGGGGCGCTCAGCTACGTCGCGTAAATTTACACAATCGGCCCTGTTCCGAATTCTGAGTCGGTTTTCGTGTAAACCTTGTTTTTTCTTATTTAAAATTTTCAAATCGAAATGGAAGGTGCGCAGAATGTCTGTGGTTACTAGATCGGGTCGTTTCTTTTTAACGAATTGATTTCACTTGACATTGAGCAATCGGTTTCAATTGCTTAAGAAATTCATATTTTCTTCAAATTGGGTCTAGTGACCATAGATCTGATTGTCAATTTCCATGTAACATTGCTCAATTGGTATTCCAAAACCGACTCGGAATTCGGAACAGGGCCGAATTACTCTTTTACGCGGGCTGGTGAACACCCTATTTTGTTTGGCATAGCCGATTTTTCTCATATAGATATTTCGCAATTTTAGAAAATGTCATTCATAAATTATACTTTTCCATTCTATAAAAACACGAAGAAGATAAAAGAATTCGGCTGATGAAAATTTCGAAAGAAACAACCAAACTAGGGATTGAAGCGTTAGATCGTTGTACGTTTTGGAATTTATATTACCTATAGACCGAATTGATACTTCTGGTCTTCCAGTCATCTTAAAGGAAAGTGGCAGCTAATTGTGATACTCGCCACATAAACAGGGAGTAACAATGACGTTTTATTTACACTCAAATCAATAATATTAAATCCAATAAAATAAATTATCAATATAAAATCATAAAATTTAAAAAAAAAAAAATAAAACAAATTTTCACATACTATATAAACACAAAAATACGGTCCTTATATATAATATACTAACTGTAAAAAATAAACAATAAACCCAATTTCATCAACATAACATATTAAAAATTAACATATAACTTTTTTAACACAAATAATTTTATATTCTTCCATATGTTACCCATTTATACAACATTATATCCCCTATATATATATATTACTTCATTATTTTCCATCCGTTATCTTCCTTTTTTAACCATATTCTATACATTACTTTTACACATTATACCCCGTCTTCTATCCATATGTGGTATTTATTTTTTTTTTTCCCTCCCATCATATTATCAATCACTTATATCTTCTTACTCTTTTTTTTCTTTAACAACTTACTCTCCTTTTTATTCATTTTAAATTTTTTTACACTATTCTCCTTTATATTCATTCTTTTATAATTTTTTTTATCTCTGCTCTTTACCTATTTTCTTTCGTTACCTTTTTATAAAAACAATCCATTAAAAATTATATTTATTTAATTTTCAAATCCCCAACATGTTTCATTGCTTTGGCGGTCGGGTCCCCCATTATTTATCTTTTCCATACGTTTTTTCTCTTCTTAAATATTCACATTCTCCTCTCCCCTCATCTTAATTTTATATTTACATCTATTATCATATAGGTATACCCTTAATATATAAATAAATATCTAATAAATCCTATAAACAAAAAAATAAAAAAAATTTTTGTGTGTGTCGTGGCTTTCGGTTGTACTACGAATCATAAAAAAAAAATCTACGTTGAAGACAACTATTTTTGTACTGCCGTCTTTTTTTGGAGGAATAGGTAGAAGAGAAGGGAAAGATGATGATGGTTTTGAATTTAATTTGGTTTGGTTTTTGCTTGAGCAGCCAAAAAGCTACATGCCAAGTGTAGACATTAGAAAACAATACACGGCATATATGGAAAGCTTTAAAAAGTTATGGGGTTAAAATTTTTCTTATTTCATATTAGAATTTTTGCACGTTTCATATAGGTTCCTAAATTCGGTATTCAGCATTTATTAAATCTTAACGTTAATTTAGAAAATCATACGTGCTGTTACGTAAAATTCAGTACTCAGTAATAGTGCGTTTCTACTTTTTTATTTCGGTAATGTATTAGACTTATATGAATTTACAATTAATTATTTGGAAGTATGCTGACCAGGGGAAGAATGAAGGCTTCCAAATCTTGGAAGGGAGGGTGGTTGTTGCCTATGTCCCAAACGTATGGGCTTTATTCTAAAAAAATAGGAAAAATTATAATGTAGAGCAAACTTATCAAAGTATGCTATGAACAGGTTTGCTACATAGTTGCAATATTCTCACTTTGAGAACTTTATAAGCTGAGTTGATATTGTCCTATTGTTGTGTACATGATTTGCCTTAATATTGTTCACGTTTTCAGAACATTTTAAAAGTTTTCTGGGAAAACATGCGGTGCACTGGGGGGGTTCACAATGGGGTTGAATGGGGAACGGGAACATACCTTTTTTGATTGAAGTGAAGGGAGAGCCAAGACTCCTTGGAGGCTTGCACTACTACCCATACATTCCATCATTTAGTGTCCGACCCCCATCTGACCTTGTTTTATTTAAGTTTTTAAAAAACAAAAAATTTTTCCGGGCACGTGACGAGTAGCCAATTTTGTTTTCTCTGTGTAATAAAAATCGAACCGGGAGGTTTTGTGAAAAAAACTGTATAGTTCTGCATTGTGGTGTTGTGTGTAAATGTTTAAGGTTATGACCTCGAGCCGACTAAAACTTGTTTGTTTGATTTTTATTAAGGTTGTAGAAACAGCCAAGATATGTATTTTATTTCATTTAGAAACCTTTTGTAAAAACTTATTCATCAATTTATATTAATGAGGTTGAGGAAGTGTGACTACCTTTAACAGAAAAAAGGATGCAGTAACAACAAAAATGTCGACTAAAAATATAACTAAAATATATTCGATATATCACCACACATTCGATAATGATTTATCGTATTTTTAAACAAAAATATCCATATTACTTCCGGCATCCCTATACTCAACTCTAGTTGCCAAACATTCAAATAGGTGGGGCAATTTTCAGTCCATTGAAGTAGATTTGAAATATGTGAAAGAATTGGGAAAAAAACAATAAGCCAAAACACCGCCCTATCCACATTATTGATATACCTCTCCAGGCGTGACTCATTTGTTTTTTTTGCTGCCCAGTTGCCTGTTCCCATTATCTATGCCAATGTTTTCCGTTTGAGCTCAAACTCCTTCTTTTCTGGTTGTCCCCCCAGCGGCAGCAGCAAACACGTGGTATCAAATTTTGCCCAAAAGCCGTGGGCCATAAATAAAACCTCAATCGCAACCCAGGCAACCCGGTGGTACACCTCCAACTCCCCGATTTGCACCCAAACTCCAACATGAAGCCTGAACAAAAGGGCAGCCCCCAACAGCGTTGGACTCTCTCCGCGCAAGCGCTGAACCACTCTCAAATTGGCAACCACCACCAAAGTGTGGTAATGTGGCTGTGGCAACTCCGCCTTGTTGGCCAACTCCTTCCGCTTACCCCGCTGTACAAATTTGCAATTCGCGTGTCGCTCTCTCGACCAAGCCAACAACTTTCCACGTTCTTGATCGTGAATTTTCTATGCTACTGGGCCTTGAAACCTTGAAAAATTGCTGTACACCGTGGACGGGGGAAGGTGCGCGGTGCGCGGTGCTGGGCTGTGGATGTGGTTGAGGAGGCGAAGCGACTGACAGGCGACGTTGGACTTTTGGCGCAGCATTTTGCCGCATTACGTCAGTGCGTCTAAGTAAAAGGGAAACTTCTGGCACCAACTCCAGGCAGAACTCCGACTGTAGATACAGATTGTAAATGGAAAATTTTTATTCTTCTCTGCGCCATGCCTTGTGTATAGGATTTTCCGCCTCTTGGGTTTCCTTTTCAAGCAGTTATTTGGCTTCGCTTGCAAACGTTTTTCTCTCTTTTTTTGATGAAGTTGGTCGTTCCTTGGCCGAGGTCGCACGCAAGGGGAGGACAATATATTTTATGTTGGTCTATGCTTTTCCAAGCAACTTTCATGAAAACGAAATGGCAGCCTAGCTTCAAATTTTATTTGGGATTCTGAGTTTTATCGGTGGGGTTTATTGAATTGTTGTTTATTTTTACTGCGCACATTGTTAGAAGATTTTGTAGCGAGATTATGCGTAGATATTTTTTATATAGTTTATACATATGTACATAGGTTTATGTATGTATGTTTGTGGTGGCTTTAGTGAGTCATAAATGGGCTTATGGGGGAAAGGCAATGAAATTGAAATTTTTATGTTTT